>JARFOD010141540.1:0-13082 GCA_031763545.1 Mopalia muscosa
GATAATCCCTTTATCTTTCATCATATGATCACATTAAACCCACCTAATGATAATCCCTTTATCTTTCATCATATGATCACATTAAACCCACCTAATGATAATCCCTTTATCTTTCATCATATGATAACATTAAACCCACCTGATGATGTTGGTACTTACCAAAAGATTATATGAAATCTTCTTAATTTGTTGATCAGATGCTCATATTAAATCCGCCCTATACTGTTATTATTCATCAAGTTTTCATATAAAATCCTCTTAATCCTGTTAGTACTCTTATTCATCATATGATTATATTAAACCCGCCATATACTGTAACACTGTTGATCAGATGATCACATTAAATCCGCCCTATACTGTAACACTGTTGATCAGATGATCACATTCAATCTGCCCTATACTGTTAGTACTGGTATTCATCATATGATTATATTGAACCCATCTTATCAGAACCTTTGGACCTTTTAGAGGGTGCTGTTGAAATCCAAGAACCATATGGAACATGTTCTCTCTATAGGGAAATACATAAATTAGCAGGATTTGGAGATGGGAAGTTTAACCTGAATAATTGAATGTATGCTCTCCTTTCCCTACAGGTGTGGATATCATTTCAAAAGTATGTCAAAAAGGTCAGAGCCTAGAGGATGAAGATACTTGCAGTAGTCATGGACCAAGCTGGGCATCTGATGTCATCTGTCACTGCTTTTCCGATCTCTGTAATTCAGCCAGTGAAAAGATTCCCTTCCTCATTCCAATTTTCTCTTGTATACTCTTCCATCTTTTGTAGTCAATTTTCACAATCTTTCAGTTAGACGTTTTTGAGTTTTGAGGTTTGAAAATTATTCTTAGGGAATTTCAAAATAATAATAGACTTCTATTCTTTTACTGCCCACCGATTAATTTACAACTCATTTTTTTTTTTTTTTTTTTTCATTTTGGATGTGAATGAGAATTAAAAACTTAAGAATGTTTAGACAATCAAAACCCATAAGAGAGGCAGACAGCATTAAGCAATACATATCGCTGCATAATTATGTATCTACATAGTCTGAATCCATAAATAGAATTTACAGGATGTCTGGAGATCTGAGGTCGGTTTTCTAAATCTGCTTGTCTTTGTAGAAAGATCTAAATCCAATAGTTTGCTCATCAAAACATAATCCAGCTGGAGAACTCTGTTGTTATCAAATACGCCTTGAAATAATTAACTTTATCAAAGTTTAGCCTTCATGTCCTGCTGAGGTTTTTCCATGTCCTCAAATTATTGCTATCCCAGTGATGTTACTCAAGATGTTTCCACTAGCTAGTTTAGCGAACAATTATACTATTTTGATTTTAATTGGTTGCAGCATTTTCGCCAAACATAATGTTTCAATTGTATTACTTTCATCTTTTATGGGAAGTACATTTCTGTTTTCGATTTTAAATGTATGAGCTTTTACTATTAATAGTTTTTTATTTAGAGCAATTAGGATTTTAACATTCTTTTTGGCACAAATTTAGTTTTTTTTTTAATAAGAACTGAGTGAGTTTGCGCAAGAGTTTTCCATTGGTATGTGAAATTTGTCACTGGTCGGTATTCCGGTATTATGTGTCAGGAAACGAAGCCATTATTGGAGGACATTACTATAGATAAAAGGTGTGCTTTAAGTATTATGAAAAGTATTTGATCAATATTGCTGTGACTTGGAAGTATACATTTAACAACATTAAATTCCTTGCATTTCATTTCTTGTGTTAAAAAACTGTTAATTGGTGCAAAGTGTATAAATGGTTGTGTGTTGATTGCCATTCAAACTAATGCATAAACGTGTTTTAATATGAGCACATATTTTAATTTCTCGTTGTTTGGACACCAGTTGCATAGTTCTATAATTCACATCCTAAATACGATTATAAAGGGAGATAACTTTTAATTATTTGGTACATTGATTCAGGTATAAATTGCTTTTAAATGAAGTGTTTGCTGTAGCTTGAATGTTGTTTGTTACATTTTGCATTCAGTTGTTCACTTGGCTTACGTTAGATTGTTTGAATATCATATCAATACTCCAGAGGATTTAATTTCATATCAAATAAAGTTTAATCAAACGATATGGCATGTGTTTATTAATGTGATTTTGACTGGACATCTCTCCCGCGAAGATTATAACGACTTACTATCTCGTTATAACGACTAGTAAGTCGTTATAACGAGATAGTAAGTAGTTATAACGAGTTACTAAGTCGTTATAACGAGATAGTAAGTCGTTATAACGACTTAGTATCTCGTTATAACGAGTTACTAAGTCGTTATAACGAGATAGTAAGTCGTTATGACGAGTTACTAAGTCGTTATAACGACTTAGTATCTCGTTATAACGACTTAGTGGTGTATAACGACTTAATCCACCAATCAAAATGTATCAGTTTTGCGCCATTTTGTTGCTTAAACTGTGTACATAAGCAGGATAAGATATTGGAGAATGTTTTGTACTATATATACGTTCGTTGTTAGAACATTACAAAAGTTGTGTCCCCTTTATGCTACATGGTAGCTGAGTTATGCAAACCGATATTGGCTCATTTTCCGCGTTTTATTTCAATTGGAAATTTAAACTTAACGCCACAAAATGCTACACCATCATGTTTACACACAAGTGTGATAGATTTTTATCACTACAATCTATTTTCTAGATTCACAAAATACCTGACAGACTTTAACTGTCAAATGGTCAGGAGTGTAGCTCTCTTCAGCTTTATATTGCCATTTCCAGGGAGATAATCTCGTGAATAAATCTTTAAAAATTGCTTGATTTTCTCAATAAAACATGTGTCAGTTCAACGGGTTCCAACGGAATTGCAAGCCTTACTCGAATATTGTGCACACATAAGGAACCCAAACAAAAGTACTTGTTACAAACACAAGAGGATACTCACGAATGATTCATCAATAAAATATGTTTTCAGTTTTAAATTCAATAAAATTCTGTTTGGTATTTAGACCAATGTAAATATTTTAATTTCCCTTATTACGCGTTTTGACATAAATCTACTCACTCCCGAAATTGGACAGATTCAAAATTCTTGGCCAGTCATGTCTGATTGATCCCACTGTGCCATGGAGTCGTAAAACCTTAAAAAATGTCATGTTATTACCACACAGCTGCCGCACAGACATTTCCTGTTTAACGAAGCTGCTGCATATTACGAGAACTTTTCTAGAAAAACTTTTGACAACACTTTTATGAACATCTACAATTTAAATAATATTTTCCTGTAAAGCGTATTGGACCAATTATTTTCTATTGCACAAAGTCCGGTCGCACATATAATTTAGTAGCTGTATAGCACCCAATTACTTAATACCATATGTGTGTCTTATTTATACAAGTGTATGTTTGTGTATTTTTATCTCCTTTAAATTTAATCAGAAAAGATTAATCAGAGTGGCCATGGGATGAGGATTAATTAAAACCGAGAAATCATTTCATTTAGATAAACTTGCAGTGTAATCATATCTGGAGATTGCAGAATATATATATATATGACTAGTGGATGGTTGTATGCGTGTCTTGTGGATGGGTGCATGTGTGTATTTATTGCTCGAATGCAGGCATGTTGTGGGCGGGTGAGTAGTGGTGTGTGCGACGTGTGTGTGGTTACATATCCGAATGAGTGTGTCTGCGAGTGCGTTTGTGTATATATGTAGTAACTATTATATTCTATATATATTTGATATATATCCGAATGTGTGTGTCTGCGAGTGCGTTTGTGTATATATGTAGTAACTATTATTTTCTATATATATTTGATATATGTATATGTTGTATTATTATATTTACTTCTTTATTTTCTACACTCTTCTGAATATCTCTGTATTTGTTGAATTAATTGGTGAATAAATAAACATAAACATAAACTCCCAGCGACACGCCCCTTAATAGATCGTAATCTAGAGTTGTTATGGGTAACCTACATACACCACAGAGAAGGTTATAGCCATGTGCATGGTTTAGGAAAAATAGAGCAGACAATATGTTTGGCATATGTTCAAAATAAATGAAATCAACCTGAAATGAGTATTCCAAAGAAATCGAACTAAATTGGTTAATATATTAAAGAATGAGCAGGATGAGGGTAATAAGATCGGAGAGAAGTTTTGCCTTAGCCGGTATTTCTTTTTTTAAATATTTGTTTTTCTTGTACGCTATAAAGGGTCTTTGTGACAGAGGGGCAGACATTTTAGAAACGAGATTTGTTTTTTAGGAGACTAGCAAACCGGGTATAGGGTCGGTAATTTTTTAATACAAAAAGAAAAATTTCTTTCTTAGACCTAAAACTACCTATTTTCCAATTAAAACCCAATGCATTGAAAGCAATGTTTGAAGAGTGTTAAGCCAATAAGTTTATCTTTTTCAACGGTTCTGTTTGGTTTCCTCTTATGAGGGAAATGTTGATGCCTTTTCGATCGGAATGATTTCAAAATAATTTTTAACCAAATGATCAGAAAATGACAAATGTTCTGCTATTGGGGATATGTTGTATCCTAATGAAACTTAAACGATTGTTTGCGCTAATCCGAAGCTGATTCTGGGTTTCACCATAATTTTGTTTTGGACACTTCTGAGAAATGATGAGGAATACCAGATTTTCTGAATCATAGAATGTCTACCATATAATAGTGTATAGTGATCTTTCTTTGTAAGTAGCCTATCAGAGTGTATATGTATCTATAGTCTTCATACATTTTGAAGACCTACATGGTAATATTAGTGGCCGATTTTTGTGATTACACAGAGGAGTTGATTCTATACCTTTGTGTGAATTATAGCTGTCCAGTGCTCCGTGAGTTTGGGATTTAATGTGGCGAAAACAATGCCAAGTATATCCTCTTAGAATCAGGCGGTATAAGGAATAAAACAAGCCTTATGGGAGGGATCGAGAGTGCCATGCACAATTCCTGGGAAACCGTTTAATTAAATATTCAAAGACATAATTCTTTCGTTGAAAATAAAATAGGATTATAACTGTCAGGATTACTCAGGAGAGGATCTGTCTCATTGATGTAATCCTGGCTAGCCATAATAAGCTGACCAATTTTGAGCTGGATTGTTTTCAATATTTGGATTTTGGCGCAGCTTACAAATAGATTGTCTTTCGGCAATCATGAGATAAGTGTGTTTTTTTAGTATTGGAAAATTCCTCACAATCTGTTTTAAAGTTGGTAACAATGGAAGTAATATCCTGTCCAGGGATTGGTTGGCACATCACCAATCTTTCCCTAAACAGTATTTTTCCATATTTTTTTTTTTTTGTAAATGATATTTTTTGCAGATGCATCTCCATAACCAAAAATATGACCTATTTTCTGAATGTTCCAATCTCTATCTCATTTATGTATGTTTTTTCAGTTCATGTGTTACCGAACATGTAGCTGGACCTTGGTGTCATGGTATTGATTCGTCCAATAAGGAAATACACAAATAATGTATTGTTCAAGATAAGTTTGATAAGTGTCGTGTATCGGACCAGTGGAGTTTGCCGTATCTGGTAGCCAACCCGATTCCACGTAAAGGGTTTAAAGAAAATTGACAGAAATACATAGAATTAACCAATTTATTTCAAACTATGGCTTTAGATATGGACATAAACATATATTAACGTTCATTACTTCAAATGACCACTATAGTACAATTAAGTTAGAATCAAATCATCCTGTTATAATGTACTTCACGACCATATTTCATATTCCTGTTAATTTCATTTCAATGTGAATACAATACTACCCTTCATCCAAAGGGTACGTTGGACATTAGTCTGGCGGCTAGCCTGACAGCAATTCTTCAATATCCAACCTTTTCATGGGTTTTACATTTTTTGTTAATCTTATCTAGATTCTGATGACAACGGAATCCTTGAGCACTTCCAATACCAAAAATATAGTATAAGAAGCGAAAATGCATTTGGTGACATGGATGGGAAAATATTAGCAGACAATACAGATACAGCTTATATGTAATAATATTTCAGATAACACTGTTTGAGTACAGTATTCGCAGATACATCAATGCTACTCGTTTCCCACAAGTGGGTTTGATTGAAAATGAGGAATGAATAGCAAACATGGAAAGGGCTTTCGAAAAAAGTTTGAGAACAAACTGACATTTCATTGAGACACCTCATAAGACAAACTTTAGCCGCGTGGGCCCCCATCTTGGATATTTAAGAACTATCAACAATGTCGCGCATTGATTTAAAATTAAAAAGCAACACCGAATAATACGAAATGTAAAGAAGACATTTTTAAAAATATGCTCTAGGCAAATTTTCTAGAGTAAGTCCTATCCAATAAAATGTATAAATTATAAAACAGAACTTCAAATAACCCTGCGTCCGTCTGAAACCACAAACCTAAAGAGGGCTTACCGTCGCAAACATGGTTTAACTCAGTATACAGCTCCCTAGCTGACTTAATACGCATGCACAGTCGATTCGATTATATTATGGCTGATGTTTTATAAAAGCATTACTTTCTATCAATTACATTTAAAATACCACAAAAATGACTGACATGGAAGTAACAAACAGACTTCAAACAAAACTTTTCAACAACAATTAGACTTTGTTAAATGAATAATTTTTAAGTTCACAATTCGAAAGAAAATTAAATAAAGCTATCTCATTTCATGTAATCATTGTAAGCATGCAGTTATCAGAACTTAAAACATCCGAATGCAAACTTGATTCAAAACAGATGTCAGACTTTCTATCAAATTCTGTTTCCAGACAAGGACTGAAAATATCCTGAATGAATATTGATGCTGTTTTAATAATATTCTCCACACATTATGCTTCTCGTGGGTGTGTATGAGCTCTATCTATCACTTCCGGTGCCTATATCTTTGCATATTAATTCACAGCAAGTCCGATTCTTATAAGCGCATGCGCATGCTTAATTCCGACATTCATTCAGGCACCATTAAAAGCGCTAATACTGTTCATGTAGCTCCTGCTTGAATCTCACTTCAAACAATGTCCTTGATCTTTGCATTTGTAGGAATACAAAGTTTCTCTATCTTGTGGAAGTCTCTCCTGCCGTGTCTAGGCCATTCGATGTTTTCATGTCGGTTGAGGAAGGTAAAAGACTGTCACTCTCCGATATTGCATTAAGATTCTTGTCCACGGTATTAAGAACTTGACTAGCTAGATCTCCGCGCTCGGCGCCCGTAGTGTCTTCCCCTTCCAGAAGAGGAGAGGTCGCCGCGGACTCCAGTTCTTCGTCTGTTTCATCCATATACTTCAATTCATCGATCCTTGTCTCTGTTGCTTCACCTATATAAAACACGAGGAAAACAAAAACAATATAATATGGACATGTCAGCCATCGTGTTAATAGAAAACCTTGTCAAAATGTTTTGAAACTCGACAAATGTATACAGTCGTCGTTGTATGAAAATGATAGGGCTATTATATTCACCCTCTTAATTTATGCCTGAACATTCCAATTCAGGACCTAGTCATTATCATCTTTCTATAGTAGACACTCCATCAAAGCCGATTATCCGAATTGACAGAGTAAATCAGAAATTACGTCGAGCCTGATTGTCAAAAAAGAAACAAAGATTTACCAGATGCTGGCTGTTGATCATCAGTGTTGTGCGGCGACAATTCGGACATAGGAATCGCCTGTGAAGCCGCGTTGGTATCACTGATATTAACGTCTTTAGGATTGGGGTGTACTTCAGCCAGATCTTTCAAACCCTCTTCTTCGTCCAGATGAACAGGCGTGTATTTATCAGGACTTGTGTCACGATAGACCTGTGCAGCACTTCCGTTTCCAGTATCAACACTAGCTTCCAGCTTCATCTTATCCTTATTCTGTAAGATCAAGTAGGTTCAATTAGGTTTTGTTCACTTTGTTCATTCAATCCTCGGACAACCACAGACATTAGTATAACAATTTATCATTTGTATCTGAGCAGTTCCTTACTTGAAACATAGACCTCTTAATCATAAGTCTTTCTTGTTTAGATCAACGGACCGTTCTTAATTTGTGTATGAAATGGATAACTTGATCTTTTTGTAACTGAGTCCTGTTAATCGATCTTATTAAGCTAACTTTATGTAGAGGCGAAAAGTTGAATTTTAATTTTGAGCGCATTAGCAAATTTTGTATAGATACTATGTTAGCCAAACAATATAACGAACACTGATCTAAAATCAGACACCGTATATTACTCTATGGTACCAGCATATAATATATTTTTAATTGGGTATCTTTGTTAATTACCCATGGTAGTGGAAGGGCTCCCCGTCTGTTTTTAAGTTTTCTAGTTACATAACCAAGAATAAAGAAGACAATGGCGGCGATAAGAGCAGCAGCAATCACAGCAAAATACGACACTTTCTTCTCGTCCTTGTCCCCATCATCCTGAAACAGTCAGAGAGATATATAAATGACGCACTTTACTCTTCTTTAAAACACAAAATCGGAAAAGCACCATCATCGCTTTAACATATCTAGAGCGGGTGCATCCGGGCCGCGAAATTAACAGTAGACCTTCGCCAATCAGATCCTCAACAGAAACAATCTTTAAATACAGTATTTATTAATCGCTTAAACAGGAACAGTGGGGTTTGCCTAATACTTGTTATATTTATTTGGTTCTGGGTAACTTCTGGCTTCGCGGGCAATTGAGAGTGATCATTTTGTTGCTACGGTCAGTTCGGTGCTAAGGGGCGTCACGAAGCCGACCTGTTTGTGATGTTTTTGTATTGGATCTTGTGATTGTCAATGTCTGTTGCGATAGCTTTTAGTACACCGTTGATCTCAATTCAAACAAACACACTTTTTGTGCCATATATCTGGTATAGCATATTTGAAATGTATTCGGTGTTGCATGCCCTACCTCACTTATAGCCCCAACGGATACATCCAAGTCCGTGACATCCGTCGTATCTGAATGGATGGGTTTACGTCTTCTTCCTAACATTAACAAAACATAAATTAAAAGATATTTGACAAAATACCTGATAACATTTCACTTCGGATGTTAAAGTGATATCAGTAACAAGCCTGAGATTTAAGCCTATACTTGTAGACCCAAATCCAATAATAACATTGCAACACTTTTTAAGTCAAAGCGTTTGCGTTTTTCATATTATCGAATTCACACCCACAAATAGGAAGTTGTCAAAGCCGAATTGTTCTCAGATATAAGACCCAGTGGAACGCTGCTTGGATGACAGACCGTTCACGGAACAGCAGTTTAGTGTTCTGAAGTGCTTGCATATGACATGAATACAAATATAGTATGTCCGTTCCAAAGGAAATAGTTTGGAAGGGACACATGAAGCTTGGACTTACCGTCGATCTTTCCAGAGTGTTTGTTATTTTCTGGTGAAGTGACCAATGTTGAGTCATCTAATGTTGTGTGAACAGTGCTTTCTTCTTCCATTCCATGGCCGAGTGTGAGCTCTATCACTGGTGGCGGAAGTGTCTCCACCTTTACGTGGACCGAGGGGGGTGGTGATGATGTGGATGTTGTCGTTGTTTTTCCTGTTGTTTTTCCTGTTGTTTGTGTTGTTGTTGTTGTTGTAGAAGGACTCTGATATGTTGTTTTTCCGGTTGTTTCTGTTGTTGTTGTTGTAGAAGGACTCTGATATGTTGTTTTTCCTGTTGTTGTTGTTGTTGTTGTTGTTGATGTTGTTGTAGAAGGACTCTGATGTGTTGTTTTTCCTGTTGTTGTTGTTGTTGTTGTTGATGATGTTGTTGTAGAAGGACTCTGGTGTGTTGTTTTTCCTGTTGTTGTTGTTGTTGATGTTGTTGTAGAAGGACTCTGATATGCTGTCGATTTTCTGCTGGTCACAGGTAAAAACTCGTCTAGAATGTCTATGTCGGTTGATAAATTACGTGGAGCAGGAAAACCAGAAAGCCTTGGTGGTTCGACTTCAAGAAATACTCCACTTCCTGATTCGGCTGTTAGGTTGAATGAGATTGTATCAATAGAGAAATCAGTCTGATCAGTACTTCCTTCTTCATCTTCCTCTTCTGCTGTCAAACTTATTGTTGTTGCAGGTAATTCTGCAGGTGCTGTAATCTTCGCAGTCGTGGAAGTAGTTGTGATGAATTCTTCACCACCGTCAATGTCATCATCAGGGTCGCTATCAACAATGTTCTCCTCAGCGTCACTATCAATGACTCCCTGACCACTCCCCGAACCTGAGCCGAGTTCACTGTCAGTGACACCATGTTCACTCCCTGAACCTAATCCGATTCCACTGTCAGTGACACCTTCACTACTCCCTGAGTCTAAGCCGATTCCACTGTCAGTGACACCTTGACCGCTGCTTGAACTCGAGTCTAGTCCACTGTCAGTGACACCCAGACCACTCCCTGAACCTGAGGCGCTTCCGCTGGCTAATCCGTCCAGGGAGTCTTTCAAATTGTCACCATCTTTAGATGATGTGTAAATTACTGGAGCTTCTGTAACTAGTAATGGGGGGTGCCCTGATCCCCTGTCCTCGGGCGCCATTGTTAACCCTATTTCTGTTACAGTATCCTCTTTTCTCGCAGTCAGCGTTTCTGTGTTCCTTACCTCAGTGGTCGGAGTAGTGATCAGAGTTCTAGATTTAGTTGACTCGCTAATACTTATGTTACTGACAAAGTCTATACCGAGTTCTTCTTCGCTGTCCCCATCACCTGACGCGGATCCGCTTTCCTCACTGTCGTCGTCATCCCCAGATCCCACCAACTGGATCCCTTTCGTATAGGATCCTAACTCTACAGTTTTCCCCGATCCAGATCCATCATCAGATAGGCTAATATCATCATCAATCATGAAATCATCTAATCTACTCGCAGGTCGGCAAACAGCTACATCCTGTCAAAATCATTGAAAAAAGGTTTATTGGGAAGGTTTTCCATTATTAAGACGCTATTGTGTAGGATATGATTAAATGGCACGCAAATTAAGATATAATTAAGTGAAAGAATAAGTATTGATATTCATTCATCAATTCAAACCCAAGCAGACTTCACAAGATTTGAAAGCGTCTGGAAAAAATGAAATCGCACTGTGACTGTCCATATCGTTGTAACAATTTCTCTTCTAGATAACATTTTAACACTTTGAATCTCATATTTAGAATTCGTAAAGACAAACCTCAGAATTGGCCTTCATCATTGTGAGAAAGTAAAGAGTAGCTTTTGTTATTCCTAATTATTCCAAAGTTTGATTGACCCATAAATATTTAGTTCCAAAAACACTTGACACATTCCAGAATCAGAATCATAGCTAACAACATGCAGCGGACAGTCACGGATCAGCTGTCCCGACTGTTGAACTGTGTCACACAAAGCGATCTTGAATCGTATTTTTTTAATTACCATTGGTGACCAGTAGTAGGCCTACTACATATGTAGTGAGGTCATTTTAATTTAGATCGATTTTGACTACGATCGCTTTGTGGAATTATGTGATTCTACGATAATCTATATAGAATAAATTTATGTGTATAACTGATATAAAATAATATGCTATAAAAATTTGTCGGTATGAGTTCATTTAGGAATGCAAAATGAATACAGGAAGTATAACAGTTCCTTATTGAACATGATCATAGACGGAAGTTAAAGCACACGCTTATGAAAATTGATATATTATTCGTCACTGTGTTACCACACAATTGGCCAGTACCGCAGTAACTAAAACAAACTTTCAGGACAGGCATCAGTTATGCAAAATGCAGCCCTGGGATTTATATAGCTGGATTTAAGCGTGAGGTATTGACCTAGACATCTGATTTTCATTGTGATCCAAACAGTCTCAAAATGTCAGGACCAGCACTGGATGACACAGGTGAATGGGTTAACTAAATTATTACTCCACAAAACATCTCCAGGTATTATCTAACACAAATTATCTTTGATAGCTGAAACTCACACAGTAGTGTACACTCCATGTGTAGAATATTAATGAGATTGCCTTAAGATGTGTAGCTCATTTACAACACTTACGAGAGGATGTCCGATTGATTGACTACACTTACTAGAGGAGATATCCTGCAGACAGACTACACTTACCAAAGGGTATGTCCGGCTGATTGCCTACACTTACTAGAGGAGATGTCCGGCTGATTGACTACACTTACTACAGGGTTTGTCCGGCTGATTGACTACACTTACTAGAGAAGATGTCCTGCTGATTGACTACACTTACTAGAGGATAAAAAAAATATAGTATATGTCCTGCTGATTGACTACACTTTGTAGAGAAAATGTCCTGCTGATTGACTACACTTACTAGAGGAGATGTCCTGCTGATTGACTACTCTTATTAAAGGGTTTGTCCGGCTGATTGACTACACTTACTAGAGGGGATGTCCTGCTGATTGACTACACTTACTAAAAGGTATGTCCGGCTGATTGACTACACTTACGAGAGGATGTTCTTCTTATTGACTACACTTACTAGAAAAGATGTCCTGCTGATTGACTACACTTACTAGAGGAGATGTCCTGCTGATTGACCACTCTTACTAAAGAAGATGTCCTGTAGATAAGTCTGTAGACTACACTTACTAAAGGGTATGTCCGGCTAATTGACTACACTTACTAAAAGGTATGTCCCTATGACTATACTTACTAGAGAAGATGTCCTGCTGATTGACTGCACTTACTAGAGGAGATGCCCTGCTGATTGATTACACTTAGTAGAGAAGATATCCTGAAGATAGACTACACTTACTAAAAGGTATGTCCCCCTGACTACAATTACTAGAAAATATGTCCTGCTGATTGACTACACTTACTAGAGGAGATGTCCTGCTTATTGATTACACTTACTAAAAGGTATGTCCCCTGAGTACACTTACTAGAGAAGATGTCCTGCTGATTTACTACACTTACAAGAGAAGATGTCCTGCTGATTGACTACACTTAGTAAAGGGTATGTCCAGCTGATTGACTACACTTACTAAAAGGTATGTCCCCATGACTACACTTACTAGAGAATATAACCTGCTGATTGACTAAACTTACTAGAGGAGATGTCCTGTTGATTGACTACACTTAGTAGAGAAGATGTCCTGCAGATAAA
>JARFOD010141551.1:0-13082 GCA_031763545.1 Mopalia muscosa
AGTTCATGCACCGAATATCTAGCTATCATGCACCTGTGTTGAATATGTTTTCTGTTAGTTCATGCACCGAATATCTAACTATCATGCACCTGTGTTGAATATGTTTTCTGTTAGTTCATGCACAGAATATCTAACTATCATGAACCTGTGTTGAATATGTTTTCTGTTAGTTCATGCATCGAATATCTAACTATCATGAACCTGTGTTGAATATGTTTTCTGTTAGTTCATGCACCGGAAGAATAATCACACATGTAGCTAATGGAACTTTTCTTTTTTTTTCTAGGTTCCTTCGACCTTTAAAGAAGATGAGATGCAAATCCATAACCCTAGTTCTGCTATGTAGGTGTATTTGACCCTAGTTCTGCTAGGTAGGTGTATTTGGACTCTTGGCTCGGTTCTATTTCATGCCGTATATTCCAAGCGAGCTTTTTGCTGCTGTTTGAACACGATATTTGTCTTATACCATTTAACACTGAACTCGATACCTGTACATCACCAACCTGTCAAATAACATGTTCGTTTTGTAATACAATAGGTCTATAGATTCATTATAAAGTAAACGTGATGACATGCAAAAATGTGTCCGCTTGTTTGCTTCTTTCCTTACCGTGTTCTAGTGTGTGTGTTTGTGTGTTTGTGCCATCGCTATACTGTTATATGAACGTTGTTGTGTTCGTAGTTTAAAGACCGTTGAAATCAAAATCAAATCCCAACAGAGAAAAATGGAGACTTTCAGTCGGTCACAATAAAGTAAACCCCTTTATTTTGATTGACATATGCAGATGTCAATCTATTGACTAACAACAACACACCAGTTTGATTAACGTTTGCTGGCAGCGCACTTTAAGGGGTTTCGATCTGACCCATAGGTCAAAGTGGTGTTTTAAGACCTCTGTTGTCAGTTTGAAGCCACGTTAAAACGTGATCCGCCAGGCGTCGAGCGTTTTGACCAGGGATCTAAATGACGCCAGAGGTCTTTAACAACACCACAATGGCCGATGTCGATGTCACCATTCCAGTCGGGAAAAAACAGAAATGGTTGTTCTCCGATTTCTCCTTCTATGCACTAAACTGTCACCAGCCAATCAGAAATAGGAAGTTACCTCCCCCTGCATCGCGTGCTGCTATGACAACGCCATTATACTCAGCTGAGATATCAAACAGCGAAAAACACCACAGAAAAAATCTTTCAAAACTATTTTTTCCTGATATTTGATGCTATTTAATTATTGCGATTTGGAAGCGAACATGTTTTAAACTATGTTGGCGATAACCATCATCCTATTTGTACTGTAAGTTTTATAAAATTAAGAAAACAAAATTTGAAGTGGAGGCGACCCTCTGTTATATATATATTTTTTTATTTTTTTTTCATCATCCGGAATTTGGTAAATGAACAATCGCACGCTGGGATATAGCGTGTGTTTTACCCCTTTGCCAATTGAAAATACCACAGGTTTTTTTACGGATAATAAATTTATTTAATAGGCTGCTTTTTCTTCGACATGGCGTAACACCACTATTATGGACTTCCGTTTTGTCAGCCTCGAATATAGTTCTTAATAAAATTAAGTGTGTTGTCTTGTTTTATCTGTTCTGGTCCTGGAAATTTGTTTTTGGGGGAGTATTTGGTATTGATGTGAAGTAATTGAGTAGAGGTTTCTAGTCAGTGTAATAGTATAGCCTAAATAGGTCACATTAGGTATTTATCACCATTTGATGGAGGGGTGATTGGGCTGTTGTTTAGGGCCTACATTCCGAGCCGGCTCGACAACACCTATGACACTCCGGGCTCTGTAACTCAAGATTTTTCCGCTCATCACCTTTCAAGATTTGAATTCGAGAGTCCAAAAGGACAACTTAAGGTATGTGCCATGGGTTTTCGCTCAACGAAAGTTTGGGAGGGAGCTGTGGGGCCAAACGTTAACATTACGATTTATGGCAAATTAATGGTGGTCTTGTGCCATGTGGATTTTAACTACACTCTTGTCTATGAAGAGAGGGAGTGGGAGCAGCGATAAAACAAAGCAGCCATAGTTATAGCATTGATACCGCTGAGCTGTGTTCCTTATTTGGGTATATTTGCGCACAGCACGTAACCGGCACAGTGTTGGAGTTGTGGATTGACCTGTGGTAATACAGGACACCGTTTTGTTTAACAGTACGCTGCAATTAACATTTGCCTGTATACATCTCAATCTTTTAGATTGTTAACAAGTGGTAGTATTGCACTTTCTCAATAATCATTCAATATTTAACCAAACTTATATAGTACCGGTATATGATACTGATTAATATAGGCTCATACCGCATCTCTCGATTTTCGATTGGTTTTTTTTTTTTTCTATTGTCACACTGTGCTGATTAAGAATTGCTATACCAGACACTGAGGATGAGACTATGACGGACATGTGTGTGCTAAATAGCGAACACCTCATTGACAAAGATGAAACTATGCAAGCGTGTTGACACCTACAAGGTCTAATGAAGGAATAGCATAGGGTCTACTTTAGTCTGAGTTCACCTTATGTTTAGCCATGGGGAGCTAAGTATTGAACGGTGCACTTCGTATTTTCGTATCCCACTTCGCTTTGTAGTTTTATGGATTTGTATTTTTGCCTTTTGTTGCAGGGCGGGGAAATTACGAGTGGCCGCATCCAACTTCCATACTACTGCAAATTTTCATAATAAAAAAGGGGCCGCACATAGAAAGGAGAAAGTTACAGTCTTTGAATTAAAGCTTTAACTATGTTGACCAATGTTTTCCAACTGTGATTAATATGCACTAAGCCGGTAAATATACGAAAACGACAATTGAGGCCCCTAAAAGACGTCGGTGCGCCCGTCTATGGCAGGCCGTTTTCTCACTTCTGCCTTTATTCTACATATGTTGAATTCTTAAAATTAATTATTTATTTTACACATGTTGAAAAGAATTTCACTTATGTAACAAAGAAATCAACATATGCGACATATCTAAAATGAGCCTTTATTCTACATATGTAGAAATCTTTTTCACTTATTTAAAATAAAAAGCTGTGTGTAACTTTTTTGTAGATATCGGAAATAAAAGCATCCACGACCTCAATTACAGACTTCTTCCTCACAGCCTTTAATTAACGGCAGTGAATTTGCCCCCAAAAATACAATCTGGTCGGAAGAACATCCACCGTCTGCATTTCGCAAAGCATCTGCTATTCTCTAGCGAAGAATAACCGAGGGAAATTCACTCTTTATTTGTCACCTTTATTGGCATTTTTCATAAAAGAATGTATGGTTTTGTATTTTTGACTGTAAGTATATGCTAGTGTTCAACTTTTGGCAGTCTGCACTCAATGACCTATATATATATATCTGCGCTTTGTTGTTGTTGTATCTCGCTACAATGGAAAAAATTATCAAATGTCTCGACTTTGGAGTGTGCCCTGCTGAGGCTAAACTTGCACAGCATGTGGACTATATTCCAATATATTTGCAGTTGTCTTGACAGTTTTCCCAATACGTGGAAGTCTTTTGTACATATCTAAAATTAAGGTTTACTTTACATAAGGGAAATTCTTTTCCATATATGTGACATAGTTATGTTTTAGTGTTTTATTTTATATTTTATTTTTTATATGTGGAAAAGAATTTCACATATGTTGAAAAGAATTCTAGATATGGTTTTCAGATAAGTAAAAATCTTTTCAACATCAGTTAAAAGGAATTTTACATATGTGGAAAAGAATTGTACTTAAGTAAATTAAAAGCAAAACTAACTCGACATAGAATGTATGCATTCATTCAAATTCTTACTCATACTCTAATCCCATTAACAAAGACAATAACGATAATACAAATTAATATTATTATAATTCATTAATCAGCCAGCCAAACAAAAAAATACGTTCGAGGTGCACATGTTAAAGAAGTATATGCAGAAATTGACTATTGATTCCAAACAGTAAGTAATATATACATATAAGTTTTTTTTTTAAATAAGTCAGAGCCATAAATAGGCTGAAAACATTTAGATGATATGCTATTGTACAATTTTGTTGGTCGATTAACACATTGTTCCCGTGCTAACCTCTGCAATGTAGACGGTTAAAGTCTCCTCGACCTAGAAAATTGAGGTGGAATATGATTTTAAGAAAATAATAAAATATTGCTTGTAAGGTTAAATGAGATAAAATCACTATGTACACAACAATGTAGAATTATTCTCTCCTTATTCAGAGATGTAGGACATAAAAAAAAATACTTCTCCCGTTCATTTAACACCGCGCTTTAAGACAACTTTCAATATGTCCAACTTACGCTGTTGTTTTCTATAAAATTTAATATTTAAAATATCAGTTTACAATAAGCAACTTATGCCCATGTTTCAATACCTGTAAGGATTGTTAATATTCTTGAACCACTTTTCCACCATTAACAGTGAGCGTGGAAGAGTGTCCGTTCCTTGTACATGTAAGCGTGATACACCACTTAACAAGAGTTGCCCATCAAAATTCCAATCAGTATAACAAGAGATTCGTTTTTAACATTTTTACCACTATAACAAGAGTCCTTTTTCAGCGGTCCCACCAAAACCCTGGATTAAACCTCGGATGTTTCTCCTCATTGTCGTGTAATCCCCAAGCTCGGTCCTCAGTCCTTTACAATATGCACCAAATTTTTTGCTCTGTATTCGCCGGAAGCCGATTTGCAGCCGTATAATACTGTACGCGAGAAGCCGATTTACCGCCGTATAATACTGTACGCGGGAAGCCGATTTGCAGCCGTATAATACTGTACACTGGAAGCCGATTTACCGCCGTATGATTCTGTACGCCAGAAGCAGATTTACCACCGTATAATACTGTACGCCGGAAGCCGATTTACCGCCGTACGATCTGTACGCCGGAGGCCAATTTACCGCCGTATAATATTGTACGCCGGAAACCGATTTAACGCCGTATAAGTCTGTACGCCGGAAGCCGATTTACCGGCGTATAATACTGTAGGCCTACTCAAGAAGCCGATTAGCCGCCATGGCCGTCCAGTAGCATTATTTAGTATAATGTTCTGAATTCAAAACAGAGAGAAACTCAGAAATCTCTACACACCACGGACGCCCTTTATCAGATGATAGGAATAGCTTCTTACTATAACAGCTACGCCCGTATGAAGCCTGAGGTGGTGAGCACAGTACATGCACAATAGTTACTGCGATGTAAGGCAACTTGTTTAAAATGAGCTCGATGTTTCTATAGGATTTACACGACTGATTGTGCTCTCTCTCAACTCCAATCAACCTACAATCAATCACAGTTCTTTTCTTCGGGATATTCTGATGAGTATAAGAAGAGTTACTGTTCTTGTTCACCGTTCCCATCCGTCAACATTGCACCAGCGGTTAAAGGCCGATTTTCCTCATCGTAAAAATCCCTGAGGAAATATTGGTTGGACAAACTGAATGACATAATCAACAAAAGTTGGGCTGGCAACAATATACTTTTATTTCTCTCATATGTGACTAACGTAAACTTTTCAGTTAATTGATTATTGAATTGGTTAAATTTTCCATTTCATTTGGTCTTTATTTCATAAAAATCTTGAATATCCACTGAATTATTTGCAATAGCTAAGTCAAATAGAAAGAAACCAATAATTTGTTTTTTGATTTTATTATTTTTTTCATTGAAATTACACATTTAAGAAATGTAGGCATACTCACCCAAAATGTATCTTGCCAGAGTTGCCTCTTGGGATATGTTCTAATGCCTTCTCTAAGTTCCTCCTGTTAAACGGCACCGCCAGCTCCTACCGGAATAAAACACAGGGTCAGCATTCATTCATTTAACGGGGTAACATATAACAAGTGCGTGCCATGCAAACAATTAGATTATGATTGATATATTCCATACACCTAAGTTAAATTTGTTGAGTTGCCACGTGAACAATTGTTATAACACTTTGATGGAAGCATCCAAGTTTGAGCAAATCTCTTTGAAGATATGAGAATGTAAATGACAGTTAACATTAACATTCTCATCTCCTTGTTGAGGAGAGGTTTGGTCAAAAATGACCTCTGTTGAATATGCGACATTTTTTTCAGGTGGCAACCATTATCAAACATAATCTAAAAAAAATTGGGGCACTAACTTTTTATATTTATCAAAATAGTTTCAAATCCAAACTGGATAAGAGGAAGTAGTGCTGTATGGATTGAACATCTCCTTGGATTTAAACAGATAAGAGGTATTTAGAGGAAAGTCGTCATACTTACATCTAGAGCGGTCAGGAAATCTGCTGGACTGACACTAAATGTCTGGTTAGGGTCATATCTCTTTAATATTCCAATCAACCTTAAATCGTTCACAACAATATGTTCCTGCAACACGAGCACTGGTTCTTTCCGTTTGTATGGGTCTATAGCCGGTTTGCCAATATCCCCTGAGGTATTGCCTGACCGAAGGACTGGGCCGTGGATGGCCCTAAACTCCGGCCTCTTCATCCGGATATCTTCAATGACCCGGATGAATTCAAACTCTACCGGGACGTCCTGTTGTGTAGAGAGGATAAGAATGACAATCCTATAAATAAACCTCTGCCCACAAACATTCTAAAATTTCAATTCTTTTGTAACAGTTTACATCCATTGGCTTGTGGGGTATTAATTTCATATTATTTGTAACTGACAAAATTATCTGGAATATGCTCCTTGTAAAATACAGGGAAGGTCTGCCAGATAATCTATAATCCCCAAAGAATACGATATATCCATTATACAAAAGAAGCTTGTATTACACAATGAGATGTTTGTACAGTATAAACGTGACTTACAGTTAAATCTAACAGCTGTAATGAACTGCTCTCATTGTTGTTCACTGCCGTGACGAGCGCAATGGCTCCAGACGTTGATATTAAGTTATTGCCCATCTAAACAAAAAAACACAATAATTCAATAATTCATAAACTTTGTTTCACCTCATGTTCAATTGTTCTGTTGTGAATGGTCGAAATGACACCATGTTTTTTAAATGAAAATATGATATGTTATTGCAGTGTAATCTTGAAATCTGCAGCATGTAACAAGTTTCCTCAGAAAAGCAAACAGCTGCTAACTCTTTTGGGACCTGCTACCATGGATCAATGGTTAGAGTGTCCGGCTATTGGCGGCAATCACGGGTGGTGTTTTTACCAGGTTTCACTCTAGGTTTGTCACCCTATTTATGTCAGGCACGGTGTGAAGTGGACAATTCGTTCTGATGAACGAGTACATTCGGTACAACTGAACAAGTGCTTCAAACACTGGAACGAGTACATTCGGTACAACTGAACAAGTGCTTCAAACACTGGAACGACTTTATTCGATGCTGCAGGTTTGAGAACAAAAACCTCTTCATTCTCGACATGTAACATGTTGTTCGACTCGAGCTTCGTGTCTGGCACTGACAAATCAGTATTAGACACTAGACATATATATTGACCATAGTACATACAAAAAAATAAAAGCAGAGTACATAGTTGTAAATATCATGGCGGGAATAAAGCACCATAGGGCTTGTTCTATTATGTCCTATTTGAAACCTGCATTATTTGTAGGTCTATATAATATTCAGCTTAAAGTATAGAACTATCGCGAATATGCAGCCAGCAGAAAATTTTTCTCAAATCCTAAATTAATCACGGTATTATTCGTCCATCCGTCCGTGCGTCCGTCCACCCTTCCGTCCACACATACATTCTTTGTATTAACTCAGTCATGTATTCATTTGTGTCTTACCCGTAGAATTTTAATTTCATCGTTGGACATGAGCCCTTTAGCTATGGCCAGTGCCGATGTGATGTCGAATCGGTTTCCGGAGAGATCGAGTTCTTGCAGTGAGTTGTTGTTGGCTAGAGCATCTGCAAAAGGCTGGCCACATTCCGGTCCTAGTCCATTCCAAGCTACACTAAACCACCTCAAACCTACATTTTCCTATCCATGCCACAAACAGAAAGAAATAAAGAAATGACAAGTAATGCGACTTTGTACATTTTTGCTGTACATTGTTTCAAGCTTTCGAAGAATAACTTACTCCATCGTCAGGTATATGGCATTTGCCAAGAGGTTTATAAGATCATTTTGTCGCGTTATCTTCGGTTATAACTAGATTAATGATAGAATGACCATCACAGCATGGTTGGTTTCATACATGTATTCAGAATGTGTTATACAACAACGACAGCTTCCGCTACCGTATATGGGCATGTTACGTCATATGTAAATATAAACAGTGACATGTGCTTCAAGCACGTGTAGAACATTAGCTTACACGACAAAATGAATTCTCCCCACAGCAAGGGACTGTATCCAACCTTCATTTATGCTCCTATCGTCTTGTGAAGACTTGAAAGACGAATGCAAAGACAATTGGAACATATTTCACATGCTGTGCAAGTTAAGCCTCAGCAGGGCACATTCCCAACTCGAGACATTTGACCAGTTGGTCCACTGTAGCCAGATGACAACAACAACAACAAAACAAAGCGCGCCTATTGGTCATTGAGTGCAGACTGTCGAACTCTGGCAAATATTTACAGGTAACAATACAAAACCATACATTCTATTGTGAAAAATGTCAATGAAGGTGAAAAATAAAGAGGGAATATTATATTAGGCGACTGGTTTATTCTTATTCGGTATTTTTTATTGTAGTCCACATCATTTTATTTTCTCGACCAATCCTTATAGGCTATATCAAAGACGAACTAGACGAAGTTATGCTCTCTACAGAATCGGTTGCAATTGAAGGCCTATAAAATAAATGTAGTTTCCCTGATTTATTCTTCGCCAGGAAATAACAAATGATTTGCGAAATACAGAGGTTGGATGTCCTTCTGGTCAGACTGTACTTTTTAAACAAATTCATTGCCGCTACATACAGTCTGTGATAGACTAGTCAGTAATTGAGGTCATGGAGGCTTTGATTTCCCATAGGTAAAAAAAAGTTTAAATAATTAATTTAATTTCACATATGTGGAAACCTTTTGTAAATATGTTAAATTTTTTTCCCATATGTTGAATTCTTTTCTACGTATGTATCATTTATTTTACATATATGGAAAAAAAAATCACACATGTGAAAAAGAATTTCAAATATGTGGAAAATAATTTCACATATGTGGAAAAGAATTCAACACAAGCAGAAGAAAGGTAAAAGTGATTTCCATACACAGTAGCACTGGCTTGAGGCGCGTGGGTAAGCAATTGACCTACATGTATATGGGACGTCTCAAAGAGATGAAACAGACTACTGTAAGCCATTACCGAAAAACAAACAAAAGCTTTTAGATGTATGGACAAACGAATGTGTTCAGGTATATAATAGCATTATCTGACCTGCATCCAAGAGTAGTTTGAAGTAAAGTGCAGATGCCCGACACGAAGAAGATCGTCCCAATGATTTGACTCAGACCTAGATAATCCTCGTCCATACAGAGTTTCGGAGCCAGGAACAGGGGCACAGATAAAATACCACCAAAGGCTGTTAGGTATTGCTGCAAACAAAAGTACACAACTGGTTTGACTAAGAAGGTTTGAATGTAGACGGTTTCGGTGTTACCAAAATGAGTACAAGCCAATTATCCCAGAAATGAGTATAAGATCAGACATATTATTTCAAATTTGGACAAGCTAATCATCATAAACCGAGTATAAGTTAAAACATTACTTTATTTCAAAAGAGCACAAGCTAATCATTACAGAACTGAGTATAAGGACAGACATATTATTTCAAATTTGGACAAGCTAATCATCATAAACCGAGTATAAGTTAAAACATTACATTATTTCAAAGGAGCACAAGCTAATCATTACAGAACTGAGTATAAGATCAGACATATTATTTCAAATTTGGACAAGCTAATCATCATAAACCGTGTATAAGTTAAAACATTACAATATTACAAAGGAGCACAAGCTGATCATTACAGAAGTGATTATAAGGACAGACATATTATTACAAATTTGGCCAAGCTAATCATCACAAACCGAGTATAAGATCAAAATGGCATTTTTATAAATTAGGACAAGACCCATGATCACAGAACCAAGTATACCATCAGGCATTACAATATTACAAAAGAGCACATGTTCCTTATGACAGAACCGAGTATAGAATCAGACATATTATTACAAAGGTGGGCAAGCTAATAATAATTACAGAGCCGAGTATAAAATCAGACATATTATAAAAAAGGACCAAAACCTAATTATTACAGAACCGAGTATAAGATAAAACATTACATTATTACAAAGGGGAACAATCTAACTATTACAGAACTGACTATAAGGACAGATAGATTATTACAAATTTTGACAAACTGATCATCACAAACCGAGTATAATGTAAAAATGTCTTTTTTATAAATTAGGACAAGCTAATCATCACAGAACCGAGTATAAGATAAGACATTACATTATAACAAAGGAGTACAAGCTAATTATTACAGAACTGAGTATAAGGACAGACATATTATTACAAATTTGGAGTAGTTAATCATCATTAACTGAGTATAAGATAAATCATGACATTTTTACAAATTAGGACAAGCTAATCATCACAGAAACATGTATAAGATCAGACATTACGTCATTACACAGGATCACCAGCTTATTATCACAGAACCGTGTATAATATAAAACATTACATACGGACAGACATATTATTTCAAATTAGGACAAGCTTATTATCACAGAACCATGTATAAGATCAGACATTATATTATCACAAAGGAGCACAATCTAATTATTACAGAAGTGATTATAAGGAAGACATATTATTACAAATTTGGCCAAGCCAATAATCACAAACCGTGTATGAGATAAAACGATACATTACTACAAATTAGGACAAGCTAATCATTACAGAACCATGCATAAGACCAGAAATTATATTGTTACAAAGGAGCACAAGCGTATTATCACATAACCGAGTATAACCTATTAAGACATTACATTATTACAAAGGAGTACAAGCACATCTTCTTGGGTTAAACAGTGGTGTTAAACCTAAAAAAAAACCAGATTGTATCCGGAACGGAAGTGAATGATGTTAATGAACGTCGACGAAATAGTAAAAATTGAAAGCCCCAAACAGCATAAAATTAAGAGCTTGAAAAAAAATCGGCTTAAATGTTACCATTTATTCTCAGACCGATTTAAACACGTTTTAATCCAATACTGCAACAAAATAACTGATTGTTTCAGTCTATGTTTTATCAATAATAGGTATTCTGTTGACATTTTGTAAGCTATTCAGCGAAGAATCAATATTGCTGCCAGAAAAGTTGACAGGATACAATACCATCGAGACAGAACTTAACAAACCAAACAAATAAATAAAAAATGAAATAAAAGAAATTTGTTGCTCACACACGCAAGCATATCTTCAGTATTTGTTTTAGACATCTGTCAATGACTGTCTCTTCTGAGCAGTTCTTTTCACGGCAATGTGTAAACCGAAAAAAGGTTACAGCTGATTATTGGGTTGTTCTCAGGCTGCTTCATACTGAGTCATTTGTGTATGTTATTAAATTGTGCTGTTCTTACTTATAGTATTAACATGGTAACTGGTTAAACAACAGTGTATGTTGCCTTTGTTGGTATTTTATATATTAATTTATGTATATGCTTTGTTACACATGCGTTTTGCACATTTTCTTTCTTACTTCATTAATCAACTCTAGTAACATACTTCTTTCATAATTTAAGTGTTCAAAAAAACTTGTAGCTTTTTTTGATTCTCTAAAATAAAGAATTCAGTTAAAAACACTCAGATAAATATACAACCACACTCGACAGATTGTGCTGCTGAGTGGTACAAACAAGAGAGGTCGTTATTATTAGTGTTTTGTTATCTATATGTATAGATATATAAAAGATACCCTCAAAAAGTCTCATATCTCTAAAAAGCGATCACACCGGCACAGGGATGTAGATTATTAAAATCGACGAATCATATAATATTTTAGATAACTCCCAGAGACAAATTTCTTAATAAACCTTAATCCCTAATTGGATTATGGTTAAAGCCTTGTGTCCGTATGAATGTTCACCCTGTGGATGGTATTTAGATCAAAGATTTGACTGTATGGCCCAGCCTACGCTCGTATAACCAGCGATCGGCTTACAGTACAGCCCCTGGTGATCAGCCTAGACGCTGGTAGATATAAAGTCGTTTGTTAGGTAATGGCCCAATCAGATTCCTGTGAATTCTGGAGTCCGCCTTAAAAATCACACAAAATTCTATTGGTTGACCTGGGCACGTGAGCAAACAGGTTTGTAAAATGGGGGCTCAAAAATGTGCTGTCCCTGTAACCAAGCAAACAGTCAAAGCCGAAAGCGCGTTGAAAGATCGACTTTCATTGGCTGGTGCTATCGAGCCTCTCCGGTAGCCATTACCTAACAAACGGCTTTATATCTACCATCGTCTAGGCTGAGCAGTAGGGGCTATACTGTAAGCCGATCGCTGGTTATACGAGCGTAATATGGGCCCCACTGATGGTTGCTATCTGGGTATGCAGGTATACATATGTAGCACGTTCCATTGTTACCTTTCAACAGTCTGGTAAATACACAAGGAAAAGCATTGATCTATGAAACATCAAGTCAGTGTATTTGAAGAAAAAAAACAGGGAATTATTTATTATAGCTTCTACAATCATGCATATCTTTGATTGAGTGATTCAGTTACTGATTGATGGATTTAGTGATTTAGATATTTGGTGTTTTATGCCGTGTTTAATGGCATTTCGCTTATATGAGGATGGTGTATTTCTGACAATAATTGACACTAGTACAACCATAAAATATGAGGTGTGTTGATACTGTTGGGAAGTTAATCTGCCTCTAGTGCTGCATAGACAGCATTGCTATTCCTCGAACAAACTACCCTTGCCAGAGGGCTCACATATGCCCAACACTGTACTAATTAAGCTTAGTAAAATCTAAGTAGGCCTAAATCTAAAACGATTGTCAGTCTTTCAGATTTTTCTTTAAAGTGACTATTGCAAATTTCGAGATTATTTTGCAGACATCTCTTTTAGTAATACAATTCTACTAGGCC
>JARFOD010141562.1:0-13081 GCA_031763545.1 Mopalia muscosa
TAAGAGACAAGTTCCAACTCTATAAGAGACAAGTTCCAACTCTATAAGAGACAAGTTCCAACTCTATAAGAGACAAGTTCCAACTCTATAAGAGACAAGGTCCAACTCCAAAAGAGACAAGGTCCAACTCCAAAAGAGACAGGGTAACCATAAGACACAAGTTCCAACTCCATACCATACGAGACAAGATTCAACTCCATAAGATACAAGTTGCAACTCTATAAGATACAAGATCCAACTCTATAAGAGACAAGTTCCAACTCTATAAGAGACAAGATCCAACTCTATAAGAGACAAGATCCAACTCTATAAGAGACAAGATCCAACTCTATAAGAGACAAGATCCAACTCCAAAAGAGACAAGGTCCAACTCCAAAAGAGACAGGATAACCATAAGACACAAGTTCCAACTCCATACCATACGAGACAAGATTCAACTCCATAAGAGACAGGATCCAACTCCATACAAGACAAGATCCCACTCCATACAAGACAAGATCCCACTCCATAAGAGACAAGATTCAACTCCAGAAGAGACAAGATTCAACTGCAGAAGAGACAAAGTCCAATTCCATAAGAGATAAGGTCCAATTCCATAACAGACAAGATTCAACTCCAGAAGAGACAAGATTCAACTACAAAAGAGACAAAATTCAGCTCCAAAAGAGACAAGATTCAACTCCAAAAGAGACAAGATTCAACTTCAGAAGAGACAAGATCCAACTCCAGAAGAGACAAGATCCAACTCCATAAGAGATAAGGTCCAATTCTATAAGAGACAAGATTCAACTTCAGGAGAGACAAGATCCAACTCCAGCAGATACAAGATTCAACTACAGAATTAAGAGACAAGATCCAACTCCAGAAGAGACCAGATTCAACTCCAGAAGAGACAAGGTCTATATACCTGTACACTCCAACTGCTTCCCTGGAATGCTCCTTCAAGTGACGAAACCTCATAGCCATGGGGAGGTCCATACTGGTCGCTCGCCTGAAATCAAATAACAATATAGTACCCTCGCGCAGAATCTCTTTATGAGAAACACTAGTGCCCTCTTGTACTGTATTATAATCTTTCTTATCAGTTTCCATTTAGCTATCCCACAATAATTGGGGGTTGTAACCATCCCTTTATATTGATTCAATGATGGGGTTTACTGATGACCTTGACACTATTTCACTTCCGTGACTATTACGTTAACTCCAAAGGTAAATGGTCACACCAGGACACCAAACCCACAATAAAACATGAAGTCTTCAGTTATCTTGGAAAAGCAATGTCCCTCCTTTGAAGTGAGGACAGAACGGCAATGTATGCTTAGCATTAAGAGCTCTTATAGATATATTCCTTTTCAGCTGACCCCTGACTATTTATAGAAAGAATTCTCACCTTTATCTATATATCACAAGAGCTTATGAACTATAACTTCTTCTTTATTATGAGTGAAACATGTTTATCTTTGTGCTATACAAGTTTAGTTCTTCCATGCATCTTAAACAAGAATCCTCACCTGTTCTTCTCAATGAAAATAAAGCGTCATTTACCTGGAAGACTTGAGAGCCATTTCCTCATCACCAGGTCCCTGATGTTCTGGGTAGGGTTTATTACGATAATGGGACATGAGGAAACTAAACACGTCGTAGGGTTTACGAGAGATGAAGGGTTCACATCGAATACAGCCACTGGCATTGGGAGCAGGCTCCTATAACATAACAGAAAGTTGACAGAAATTAAAACTGATTGGTTAATTGAACTCATCCGTAGGATGATTTCCCTTACATGACGGTGAGCACTTCCATTTTGACAGAACAACACGATAAAAGTGCTACATATAAATTATCCGAGTCCGTCTGTGGACCCTCAGGTAAATGAGTGAGTCACAAGATGAGGCTCTGGCAATGGTGGGGGTAGTTTTTACCATGGTTCCTCTCAGTTTCCCATCGTAATAAGGGAAGGAACAGTGTGAAGGGGACAATACATCGTCATATTAGTGAAATACCCTTGAGTACTACGTTAAACCCCAATCAATTAAAACAAATGTATAAATTATCTGTTTGGATCAGTATGTTTAGCCGTTAGCCTGAAAGCTCCTTTAATAAGTTATAATGTAGATTTATTACCCACCCCACCAAATCTTCATTCACAATCTGATTAAAACACTGTTATACTTAGTCCTGGATTATCATGGCTTATCTCTAATCTGATATTAGTGATTAATCCTGGGGTCAGTAGCTTGAAAGACATAACACCAGATTAAATTGCCAATAGCAGATTAAATTGATTGATTGGCTTAAGGGTACTTCACTAATATGACAGCTAGGCATGACACTAGCACAACCAAGATGTGAAGCGATTCCATAATGTTGGAAAGTAATTTTTCCTCCAGTGCTTAGTAAAGACAGCATTTCTTACTTCAAACAAACTGCCCGTAGCCAGAGGGCAGTAGTAGATTAGAAATATACCTTCAGCATGATGTCATCTCATAGAAGTTTAAATTTTACAGTCATTCAAGCAACTGAGTCCAGATTTTACAGTCATTCAAGCAACTGAGTCCAGATCTGTTTGGTTAGCACATTTTTGCTGTGATATGGGTACCATGTATGTTTCACAAAGACATATAACAATAAAAACTTACATCATTTGGCTTGGGTCTGGAATGTCTAAAATATTGGAATTTGTAACGGTGACAATTTCTGGCTCCATAAAGCTGCTCTGTTAAATAGACTACCGCTGGGTGATTAACGCCAAACATACGGATTCCACTCAAACCTGAAAATATTACATTAGTTAACAGGCATGTTATCAACACTCCTATTAAACACAGACTCCAATACCAGTAGGCCTATTGCCTGCACTGTGAAATTTAACTTTCAATAAAATGTATTTATGAGTAAGCTCATAATATGTTTTATTCTACATTCAGTATCTACCAAAGTAGATGTATCTGTAAAAAAGTATTTTTGCTTTAAATTAATCGATATTAATACTTTTAAATAAACAGACCGATTTGCGCCACATTTGGCGACTTTTTGGTCTAGCAATGTTTATAGACTAAAAGGAGATAATTCAGTTCAAATGTCAACGCTAAAACAGGCCGAGTTATATCCCTTAACATCATAAAAAAAAAATGCATTAATATAGAATTAAAACAAAGCGTCCTCTGAAATTTTTGAGAACAAAAAAGCTTCTCGTCCTCACCATTTTTTTAAAACGAGAAACTTGTACTTCATTATTTTTTTTGCCTAAACATTTTTTTTTTGTATTGTCTTATTTTAAAAATATTCTGTTATAAATTTTTTTGGAGTACTTTTGGTTGTTTTCCTTAAGTCATGTTAATCTTTCGTCTTAATACCACTATTAATTGTGAATATCTTTAAGAATAGATTAAGTAGGTTGACTTTTAATTTTTAAACATATTTGACAAAGTCTTTAAGTTTGATTGATTGCGGTTTAACATCGTACTCAAGGGTATTTCGTTATATGACGATGTGTCAGCCCAATGGGTGAAGAAAACCACCCTCAACACCACTGGCAACAAAAAAACACAGGAAGGGACAAATACAGGACAACAGGACGCAATTCAGGCACCACAAACAGATCAGCTTCCTATTCTCCTTTAGCTCTGAGAGCACCAGGGCAACAAGAAGCTCCCTCCAACCACCCACAAGTGAATCCCATCTTACACTGTAACATTTTAATGAAAGTATAGAAGACTTATTTATCGGTTTTCTGAACCTAGCTGAGAGAACAGACTTCCTGTTTTCAGTGAAAACCATGTAGGCCTGTATTAACTCAAACATACAATCTGAAGTGGATTGCTTTGCTGCAAAATAAATGTTTCTCCAGGAGTAAGTTAGACAGTGTGATTAAGCTTGAAAGAATCTGCTTTTGGCCAGGGGACCAATTACAAATAAAATGTACATATGAAACCTGATGTAAATGACTTACTTGAGAATGAAAGCTGCTTTAATCTGGCAGAATCTCGAGCATCCTGGACTTTCTCTGCCACTTGTCTCCATGCCTCTACAAATACAATAAGCAAACTGTTTTGCTAGTCTTGACAGATGTTAGTACAAGATGGAGCTCAATTCAGTTAGGCTCCCAAATTATTTTATAACATCAATATTTAATTTTTTTATACAAAGTCTCCAAAGAAAACAAACAAAACCATTGAAACGGACCATGTAGTAATTTGATCAAAATGGAAACCAATATGGGCTATCTTCCTGAAGTGAAAATTTTTAATTACATGTAGTAATACAAATGTTTGCATGACAAGTGTTCAGCACTTTGTTGAAAGATTAACTCACGATCTTCAAATTAAATCAAGGCAATTTAGGATATGGAAAACTGGAAATAGGCAGATTCCCACCGGGTTGTAGATGATATCAACATATACACATACCTTCCATGGTAGGTGCTGTGACAGAGAAACCATCATCACTGGTGATTTCAAACATAAGGTGTGGTTTGTCACGCAGTGAGTTCTCCTTTTCTCTTCGGGATGAGTCTTCTGTTCCATAGGCTGGTGCAATCAGAGGAGACTCTGTCACGACTTCTTCTATAGCTGCCTGGGGAAGAACACACAAGTCTCGCTGGCTGTGTATTATTGGGTGACTAGGAAGGCGGCCTGTTAAACATCAACCCAATTATAAATAGAATAAATGTTGATTGAGTAAAGAAAAAAAACACCAAAATTGAAATTTAGTTGTTAAAAGATTTAAGTTTGTGTTGCATTCTTAGCTCTAATCACTAGGGCAAAAGAAAGCTATAAAAGTGTTTCAAAACAAGATACATGTAGTTATCATTTCCAACCAAAGTTAAGCGTATGTGAAAATTGATTAGGTTTTGATACATGTTAGGAAAGTAACTCACCAATGGCTGTGGGTCTATGTAAACCACTCGATCGAGATTGAGCCTTTGTTGCATGTCCTTTCTGTGCTGAAGGCTTGGTCTTCCTTGTGCGTTTACAGGACTGTGGTCTTGGTACAGGATCTGGCATTTTCATTTTCACATTCTCTTGACATGCTTTCACAATCTCTCGGCAATAACCAGTTTTTATTCCATTTTTTTCAAGATAAGATTCAAAGTTGACTCGCTTTACTGTAACCAGAGGGTTTTGTAGATTTTGTACCTGCTTTTTTCGGCACAAGATTGATGGCTTAGACATTACTTTGTGTTTCAAAGCCTTCTTCACTAGAAGTTGAGAGCTTGCTCTATTCTGTAAAGATTGTTGTTTGTGCAATGAAGTTTGCGCTGACATGAAAGGCCCCGGAGATGCTTGTAACATTTTCCTTAAAGTCCCTGAGGTGATTTGGGATAGTTTGGCACAAGGAAATACAGAGGGCGGCTCTGTTGGAGAAACCATTCTTCTGGAAGGGGAAGACATTCCACTGAACGGTTGACCATGGTCTGATTTTTTATCTGAATGCACTACCTTGCCAAGGGTCTCTTCAATGCAATGTAGCATATTCCTTAATTTTGGGTGTTGTCGGGAATTAACAGTTACTGCAGGACCAGAGGCTGTGGCTGTCCCCTTGCTTCCTTTGTCAGCGATTTCCTTCAAGATCGTCAAGGCTGAATTCTGTGATAATGCACTCATAAATGGTTTGGTTGTGGTTGGTTGTGATGGCATCAGAATTTTCAATATATTGGCACTGCCTGGATTTGGTTTATTAGTTTGTTGTTTCCAATTCTCTGTAGAGGTATGTTCATCAGACACTAACCGTGCTTCATTAAGATGAGTGTGTCCAGCACTACTGATCGTTGTTTGGCTAGGAAAAGGAAGTTTTTGAGGAGTTTTCAGGAGTGGATTACAATCTCTTGAAAGCCGGCTCATACTAGCAGACTGACCAGTTTGGGGGATAACTGGATGAGGCTTTGTAAACCCCTGACTTATGTTGGTGGGTTGGACAGTTTTCGATAGAAATTGTGTGGCTTGGGTGTAGTCTTGTACAAATTTAGCTGATGGCACAACGTTTGAAAGAGCTTGGCCTGCTTGTGAGTAACTATGAACTAAACTGACAGACTGAACTGCAGGGTTTTGTAGTATGGAAGTACTATTGCTCAGGTACAGATTTTGCTGTGGCTGGATTAAATTGGAAGCTGGAACCGCCTGTAGCTGTACTGGACCTGTTCTACCATAATTGGTTGGTACCTGTATGGATTGTGTTGGAACAAGGTTTGTTTGAAGGCCTCCTGTTAATCGGGCTACAGGGGCTGTGAAAGAACCCTGTTGAAATGAATTATGCAGAACTTGGGGTACGGAGACCTGAACTCTTGGGTACATTACATTTTGAGATGGGGATTGGAGTAGAGTATTGGGCATTGAAGGCTGTGTTGGCATATCTTGGACAATATTGTTTACAGGTTGCAGAATTGGCCCGGAATTCAAAAACCTCTGTTGAAGAGGTGCCGAAGACAAGGTATGAGGAGTTGATGGACTAACAGAGAGCTGTGCCTGCGCGGCCATCGGGTACCTTTGAATCAAATGGTGTACTGCTGCAAGACCTTGATCATTCATTGGCTGTAATTGGTTAGTGATCACTTGTTGTATGAGGGTGGATGCATCAACAGGAGACAGAACTGAGGCAGGCATTGAAGTCCTTGGGGGTGCGATACTTCGGGGTGGAACACTATAGGTTGTTGTGCCTTGGTGAATAGTGAGTGGTTTAGATATAGGAACACCAGCCGGAGTTGCCTGCATTTGACCATCAGAATTCATAACAAAGCTCCCTAGATAGTTCAAGTTCATTTCTTTTGGTCTGGTAGTGGGTGCTTGTTGTACAGCATCTATTAACTGCTGAATTCCCACGCCACGTGGCTGGTGAACAATAGTTATATTAGAAAGCCCTTCAGGGGCCTTTTGAAGAATACTGTTTATTTGTTTTTCTATAACTAACCCAACTGTGGGTGTGGGAAAGTTGTTTTCACTAGACTTGGCCAAAATTGGTTTTGGTAACCTTAGTACACTAGTTTTAGAGACTTTATCAGCAGCACATGGGTTTGTCCAAGACTGAGACAGGCTTGTAGAATCCACATTCACCCTGGCTGTGTTAAAAGAGGGATGCTGTTGATATGTACAGTTCTCTGACATTAATATAGACTGTCCAGTACAGTTTGTTTTATGAAGATCAGATGGATGTGGTTGGGGTGTGGCATTCTGCTGTGGTAGTTTACTTCGTTTCAAGATAGTTGGAGCCCCACTTTTCTTCAATAGGCTTGGCGATTCATTACAAATATTTACCATACTGAGGCCAGGGGAAGAATATACCAGGTTAGTTACTGGATCCTTTTTAGACACTGCAGGCATGTAAGGGTTTGAACATTTTGGTAATGGTGTGGTGTTGTGAGTGGACTTGGGGTAAACAACTTCTACTTTGGGTATATGCTCTGGTCTCTGTGAAACTGTAGGTGACACAGTGCTACATACCGGATTATAAGTCCTAACATCAGTTTGTCCTTTACCTAGTTTGTTTGCAATTCCCGCTTGATACTCTGTTCTGGATCCAAAGATCTCAGTTGTTTTATCAGAGGATGAATCAAGCCGGAGTGATGAGAGAGAATTGCTGTCTTCATCCGAATCCGTTAAAACAGTCAGATCAACAAGTTCCACAGAATTGTGTTTAGAATAAGTTTTCATTAATGTCTTCCCTTTATTGTTTTGTCCAATATTCTTACTGGTTGAAAGTCTGTTATATAACTGGTCATATGGTTCATTATTATCCTTGTTATGTGGAAGACAGCTAGGTAACTGCTCATTACATTCTTCAATATTCTTGCTGGTTGAACTTCTGTTACATAACTGTTCATTAGATTCTTCAACATGCTTGTTGTGTGAAAGTCTGCTACGTAACTGCTCATTAGATTCTTCAGTAGTCTTGTTTTGTTGAAGTTGGCTACTCAATGGCTCCCTAGGTTCTAAAATATTCTTGTTGTGTGCAAGTCTGCTACGTAACTGCTCATTAGATTCTTCAGTAGTCTTGTTTTGTTGAAGTTGGCTACTCAATAGCTCCCTAGGTTCTAAAATATTCTTGTTGTGTGCAAGTCTGCTACGTAACTGCTCATTAGATTCTTCTATGTATTTCTTGTGCAAAAGGCGGCTACGTAAAAGTTCCTTAGGGTCTAGATTATTCTCATTGTGTGTAAGCCTGTTATGTGACTGCTCATTAGATTCTTCGGTATTCTTGCTTTTTAAAGGGAATTCAGGTAACTGACCACTGTTTTTGTCCACATCCAAGTTTATAGGGCAAACTTTTTCCCTGGATAGTACAGTACTCAAATTATTACAAGATGAACCTTTGTTATCAGAGCTATGAGTGTTCATTTCACAACTCATCTCTAATACTCCCAGGGACTCCTTCTTCATTTCATCTCCTTGTCTCAGACCAGGCTGCTCCACAATTTTATTTTTTTTCAAAACATTGCCAGTCAACTCGCACAATTTCACATTGTCATCTGAAGATTCATCACTCTTATCTTCTTTTGTTACTTCATTTGAAAATGTTGTTGGTTGTGTCCTTTTCTCTCTGAATGGAGTCTTCACTCTTTGAATTAAATTTGCTCTTGAGCGAAGCTTTCTTAATACAGGATTGGTTTTAGATGCGGAATCAGATGCTTGTCTTTTATGAAGTTTCTGTCCAGACAATGGTGAGTTAGGTAACCTTTTCTTTGTACCGGCATCTTTTAATCTAGGCGAAACTCTTAATGAGTTTTGAGAGTTGGATTCCAGACTGTTGCTATGAAGTAATGCTCTATTTCTTAATCTTGATGAATTTCTCTCTAATTTATCCCTGCCTGGTGTACTTAATCTTTTTATTTTCCCATGTACACTACCAGGAGGTCTTCCCCTTTTTCGTTTAAAATTACTACAGGGTCTTCCTCTGCCACTGTAAGGCGTACGGTTCAAAGTTTGTAACTCAAGAGCCTTCCTTTTGAATACAGGTGAATCAGCTCGCTCAGTATTAACGTCCTCTTTGTCATCAACACTCAAACTTAATTTCCTCTTTGGAGGTCTGCCACGCCCTCTTTTTACCGGAACTCCTACAGTAGTCTTATCTAAAACTTTCATCTTTTTGTTCTCCATTGTGCTACCATCATCCTCCTCTTCATCTTCATCACTGCTTACCTCAAAGTCACAGTCCTCAACATGAGTATTGAAGCTTTCCTTTGTCCTGTATAAACGTTTACATAGTGGACATTTGAAAGGACCTTCCTTTCCTGGAGCAGACTTAGCCAGACTGTGAGCCTTGATCTTCAGAGCTATCATGTCATGTAATGGGAGTGATGTAGGTGGGTGGGTCTCTGATCTCTGGTGTTTTGATTTACCCACTTCACCTTTCACTTTCCTTAATCCTAAAGTTTTAAGGACAGGTGGCTCACTACATGTGCTACTGCCCCCTTCAGACTCAACAAGTTCATCACTGATCACCAGGTTTTGAACAGGGTGAGATTCTTCTGAGACCTGTGACAAATGGGCTCTTGCCATGGCTTCATCACACAAACGTCTGGCTGTTCGTCGCAAAGGGTATGTCTTCAGAGGTTGAGCATTCTTAAGATTTTTTGCTCTTGACAAAGCCTTTGCTCTCCCAATGAAGGATTCCGTCAGAAAATGTGGTTCCCCAGTATGGATTAATTTGTCAGAGTCATTTGCGCTAAAATGACGTGATCGAATTAAAATGCCTTTCTCTTTAGCATCACTTATATCACAGTCAAGAGAATCTTTGGAGTCCATAGCGTCTATTTTGTCTGAAACGTCACTTTCTTTGGGCACTATCTCTGGTTTAATTTCTAGTTTAATAACTTGTTTTTCAGATTTTTCTTCTTTTGATGGACTTTCAACCTCATCTGTGGTTACAGCATTGTCTTTGCTTAATGAAATCAGATGTGATTTGGTGGAGGCCTTTTGCTTCATTTTCAAAACTCCTGGCATATCTTCAAGAGATAAGGATCTCTTTATAAGAGGCTGGGTTGGATCAACACCAACAAATAGCTTCTGGCCAATCAGATCGCTTCTCCTGGAGTAGGTTGGCACGAAGGTAGGACTTTGGCATCTGATCAACTCTCCCTTTATATCTCGCTCACATTTCTCAAAAGTATGCCTTCTTTTTACCACTTTAGCAGCGATTGGGGCTTTAAAGCCAATCCCTTTATCAGAAACATACTGATTCAACACAGATTCCGTGGAATACAATTTTTTCTTTAAAGAATGAAAATTTTGATTAATAACACCACTTATATCATGAGAGTCCATTTTATCTGAATAACCCAATACATCAAAAATGTTTCTTTTTGATTCATCCCGACGTTTGGCATCAAGCTCATTCTCTGAAAGCTTGGGTATAGGAACTTTCTCACAACTGTTGAACACTTCAAAAATGTTTTTATCCGGCTTGTTTGACCTACTAACAGTGTTTTTAACGGGTTCTGAATTTTGTTGAATGTCATCAGATCCTACTTTCTTTGAAGTCATATTTTCCTTAGTAAACTTATCTGATCCTAATAGTAAATCCTCGACAATATGAATTGACTGAATTGGATCTGCTATCTTTTCTGTCGCTTGACTTTTGTCAATGGGTGAATCAGAAGTTTGACTTTTATCTTCCACCACTTTCCGGCATTCAGATATATAACTATTAGATATTGCAGAAAAGTTTCTGTCAGTATTCCCCACATCAGCAGACCCTTGAAAAGCTGAGTTCGTTGGCCTTAATCGAACATTGTCACATGGTCCACCAGATGAACTTTTATCGATCATAACAGTCTGAACTTCTTCTATTTCAACTTGATCAGAATTTGTAATTTTCTGGAAAAGTGAATCTTTATTATCGACAGTTTTTGTATCCAATGTTTGTTGGTTGGATACAAAGATAGGAGTAGACTTCCTTACTTCTTGTTCAAGTGATATGTCAATTTCTTCAGAATCGTATGATGCCAGAGTCCTGTTTTTTGTCAATTCATTTCTATTTGGCTCAACAAGGTTTAAATTTGCAGGTATTGCTGCTATCTCACTGGTAACAGTCTGGGTTAATTCCATTTCTTTGACACAAAAAGATTCTTTTAGCGTGTGATCTTTGGGACAGTTTTCTACCTCAACAATTCCATCCATTGACTCAGTTGGAACATTTAAATTTTCACCTGCTCCCTGCGTTGAAGTACTATTTTGCGCTGACACAGCCCGGAGTTCCGGTGGTGATTCAACCTCAGCTAGTTCAGATCCTTCTTCCTCATTTACAATCATAAGTTGAAGCTCGTCATTCTCTCCACTGGGCAGGCTAACACCTGCTGGCAGCTCCACGTACATCACCTCTTCTGGTGCTTCAATCACTGGCATGGTCACATCACATTCAGACTTCAGCTGACCTTGAGGATCAGCTAAACCTAAGTTGGTAATATCAGTTCCATCAAGAGTACGTACAGCTGTAATCACACATTCTTCATCATAAACTGTTAGATCCCTGCTGTCTACACAGTTAGAAAGAGACACAGTTTGATCAGGTAACGGATTAACTGGATTGCTTCCCACTGAAGCTTTGTCGATAGGTTCTTTGTCAGGTGGTTTGAAAACACTTGACACTAAGTTTCCAGACACATTTAAATTCTGTTCCAGGAGAGGATTATCTAAAACCTTCTGTACGGAATGGGAACCGACTGATTCTACTGAGGAAGCCCTTTTCTGTCGACTGGAATTATCTGAAGCAGCTTGGTTGAGTTTAGAAACCACCTTCGTTAGATCACTAAATTCAGAATTGTCAGAAGCCGACCCTGCTTGGTCTATTTTCTGAAGTTTTCGCTCCGGGATTTTAGAAATATCAATATTAAGATGTCTCAGAGTTGTGGGAGATAAAAGACTGTAGTCAATCAAAGGCTTATTGCTTGAACTGGTTCCTGGCCAGGACTTACTCAGCATTGATTCACTACTGTTAGTGTTTGAGCTCACTCCATTAAAGCTGGATGACAGGCCAGTTGAACGTGGACATGGTGGTATGGGAACTGTGTCCTCTAAGGAAGGCAAGACAGCACTACTTAGACCTGTAAATCTGTCTATTTTAGAGATTTTCTCAATGTTACAGTCAGTCAGTTGTAAAAATACAGGCTCCACTTCAATAGATAATTGTGATGTTCGCTTCTGTTCGACACTGTTGGCCTCAAGGTAAGATTGAACACATGGGTCCAATTTGTCAATGGGTAAGAAATCCGGGTGGGTTTGATCGTGTACAATTCTCATCTCCTTGAACACAATCTCAGGTGATAGAAGCGGGTTGTTTGGTTTTACTTCAATAATTCTACAAGTATAGAGGCATCTCTTTCTGACATCAACTGTACTCCAGTACATTCTGGTACAACTGAGAAAAATAAAATAAAGTATGTCATTTAATCTTTATTGAAATGATGACAGTACATAGCACAACGTAATAAGTGTGAGGACAGAGTCTACACAAGCTGAAATAATATGGAGGCTGAGGCACACATGGGAATGGCAACCATGACCCTGTGAGTAAGGGGCCAAATTTCTGGTCACTTACACCAGTCAATCATGCCATAATAAAGTTGTATACATACTTTCGATTTTCATTTGCTGAAGCATTACAAAACTGTCAGAGCTACAGACAGACAACAAAGGAGCAGAGGGATAGACACAGACCTTCCTACCAGTAGAAATTTATGTCCAACAACTTTTTTTACGACTATTTTCTCATCGTTTTGTGTAGTCTTCTGTTACAGCATAGCACATACATTATGGGTACAAAATACTACAGAATACAATGGGTTTGCAGGTCTGTAGACATGTTGTCTATTCTGATTCTAGGGGGACTCAAAAAGCTGAAAACTGACTGTGACACCGTTGAGTTTGTTTGTTTGATGTTTAACATTGTACTCAAGGGCATTTCACTGTACTGTACACAGCCTTATTACGGTGGAAAACCGAGAGGAAACCTCATAAAAAGCACCCCCGTGATTGCCAGAGCCACAACATGTGACTCGCACATATACCTGATGGTCGAAATGTTTGTTTGTTTGTTTGATTGGTGTTTAACGTCGTACTCAAGGGTATTTCACTTATATGACGACGGACAGAAA
>JARFOD010141584.1:0-13077 GCA_031763545.1 Mopalia muscosa
ATAAAACATGGAATTCTATTCTCGTGTCAAATACTGAAATTCTTCCTCAGGAATGTCACAGTAATAAATCATGAAGTAGAGCGATCAAATTATTTTAGATTCTGATCAGATTTAGCTGTATTTACTCAGAGGTGTCAAAAACTGAGAGTGTAGATATACATGTTTTTTATTATGGGGATATACACAAAATTACTGGTGACAGCTTTTTTATAATGGGGGATATACAATAAATTACTGGTGATATTTATTTTATTATGGGGATAAACAATAAATTACTGATGATAGTTATTTTATTATAGGGATATATAATATTATGGAATAAATAATAATTTACTGGACCGTATAGTTATTTTATTTTATTAGATTTTTTTGGGGGGAGGGGGTGGGGGGGGGGGGGGGATATACAATCAATTTCTGGAAATATTTATATTATTATTGGTTTTAACAATAAATTTCTGGTATTTACTATTTTATGATTGGGATATACAATATATTACCGGTTAGTGGTTACAGTCATTTTTTTATAAATCTGACAAAGGACATAGCTGTAAATGTAATTCTGACGTCCTTGATAAGCAATGGAGGAACAGTACTTCACTTACAGAGAAATGGCCTATTCTTTGGTTTCCGCTGATAAGTTTAGTACAAGACTAGTGTAGCGATTTATTTTGCCTTTGGCAGGAAGTAATGTAAAAGGTGATATGAAACCTATGTATTATTATAGGGGTTTGAGATAAACAATCATATTCTAAAATATTAGTTACACTATAAGTTGCAATAAAAGCCAATTTATGAAGGTGAATATTGAGACAACATAAACGCTCTGATTTCTTTAAAGTATAAATCATCTTAGCCATTTAACAGATTAAATAAGCTGACAAACGTATTTATCGCCAAAATATTGAGGTCAAAATGAGTCTTTCATTCGGCAGACTAACACTACTCCTATATAACATGAATGCTAAAATAGGTTATTGGAACCCTACAAATGCCTTCTTCATCATAGAGATAAGTCTACAAAATGTCCGTCTCAGACCTGCCCACCAGGTGTATTCTGGGGTATTTTGTACTTTGTGAAATACACCAGTAGGTCATCAAAATACACAAAGAAATTAATATTCTGTGCTATGCTGTAACACAAAAACACAAAAGTGTAAAAAAATACTTGTGGTCAGAACTATTTTTACACATAAAGTCCCTCTAGGGTAGGCCGGTCTGCCATCTTTTAGTGCTTCTTTGTTTTTCATCTAATGAATGTCTTCTCTTGCCTTTATTTGTTACCACTGGTGTTATGAGTGTGACAGGAGTACAATAACCTAATATACGGTGTTAAACCACAATCAAACAATCAGGCCAAGAAAAACAATTGACATTTTAGTGTTATGTTTGTGAGGCGATTTCTTGTTAGACTTGGCTGTCATCTTGTGAGTGAAATGTAACCCCTTTCTTATAAAACACCAATCAATTAATCAATCAATCAATCGAATGATCAATCATCTGGTATATAGTTATAGTATGATTGGTATCCCTGTAATGTGACCTATCCTATTACATGTATCTGGCCATAATCTTTGTGTCTGCTAGATCCTGTTCCATTGTACTCTCTCCCACATTCAGTTCAACCCACACAAGTGCTTTAGTTGATATCTTTATAAATCAGGAATTGGAGAATATTATGACTATGCTACTATTGTAACCTTACCATTCAGCGTACTGCTTCAGTTGAAGGCTAGCTGTCAATCTAGTTATAGTTATATAACATACATGTTAGTGACAACCGAGATCTTGGTTTCTTTATTCTGAATGTTTCGTCTTATATATTTCAACCCTGCCCACTGCCATGGCTTAGTGGTAGGGTGTTCGCTTACTGAACTGAACCTGCTTCAATCTTCACGGGATTGAGTCCATCTGTTAGCCCTCAGATATATGAGTGAGTCACAAGATGTGGCTCTGACAATCACGAGGGGGGATTCACAAGGTTTTTTCTTGGCTTTCCACCAAAATATGGCAAGGAACAGTCTGAGGTAGACAATCCATAGCCATATAAGTGAAATACCCTTGAGTACGACGTTAAACCCCAATCAAACAAACAAACAATCACTTGTGGATTAAAGTGAATGTGGGAGATAATATAAAGTCTTGATATATTTGTTTGTTTGTTTGGAAGGGTAGCAAATTAATTAAAGTATTTACGGCCATTTCACTCCTATGAGGATATGCCAGCCCCTTTAAGGAACTCCCCTTGATGCCACTGGTTATGAAGAAAGACTAAATTAAAAATATTACGGCCAAATTTACATTATTGCCTTGATGTATTAGTATGTGAGGACAAAAATAAGTTTAGAAAGGTGGTAACCAAAATATGTTCAGTATGTGACAGCTGGCTTTATTTGGAAGTTACAGTAGTAATAGTGGGCTGCTCAATACTTTGGTTACTACACACCTTGATTAAATCGATGAAGATGCCTGTGTCGTGTGAATGATTTTAGTACTTTTTCTTCAAGTCCTGTATAAAAGAGTAAAAATGCTTTCTTTTTTTGTTCAAAATAATTTGGACAAAAAAAACCCAGCAACAATTATAAATCATGATGGATGATAATTTCCAATAAACTGTAAGATATGATGTATTGTAGTCTGGCAATAGAAAATATATACCCTTTTTTGCTGTACAATGCGGATATAATACTTATTTTAACAATCCAAACAAATCCCCAAAACAGTTGCATTAATTTGATTAACCGGAGGGGAGACAACCTGTTTCCCTGTGCACTGCATCTTGTGATATTCAAATCGTGTCCTTGATTTATGTCCCAGTGAAGTCCAGGGAAGTTTCATTCTCTGATGGGGTGACAACCTGTTTCCCTGTGCACTGCATCTTGTGATATTTAAATCATGTCCTTGATTTATGTCCCAGTGAAGTCCAGGGAAGTTTCATTCACCAGTGGGATGACAACTTGTCAAAGGTATAATAACTTTAATTACAGCATACAACCTCCAACGAACAAACTATTGTGGTCCATCAGTAAACATTATGCTATTTATAACCTGTGGATGATGTTGTATTTTTAAGCTATTTGCTCTTTCACATTTATAAGTCTTTCGTGTTCTAAAAATAACAAAAAAAACGTTAAGTAAATATCGCTTTAGAAATTGTTTCTTTGTGTACCTTTCATATATTCAGATTGTTTGTTTGTTTGCCTGTCTGGGTTTATACAATAGAATCAGGGGGGTAGCCACTGTTTAGGTTTATGAGGATAAATTGGTTCGTGTTAATAGTATTTGTGTGTGTTCAGTTGTTTGTGATGCAGATTTAATACTTCTCATTACATTGTTTTCTCAATTTTTTTCCCCCTTCCAGCTGACAACAACTCCCCTTGTCTTTCTTTGTCAGTTTGATGGAGGCAGGCTCATGTTGCCTCAGCAGCCCTTGGGGCGCTTGAGGTGGGGGCAGGGACTCTTAAGTCACTCATTTGGGGTGTATTTTGGTGTGACTATGTTAGGTGCCCCATGATTGTCATGTCTGTTGGCAGACAGGTGGTACTATCTTGTGATTGTCTCTCTCTTGTTTGTCCGCAGTGACACTGAGGCTGTTTCTCTCTTCTATTGGGTTTGCTTGCTGCCGTATGCGTTAAGTTCAACATAGATATCTATCACCAGTGTTTGTTTCTGTTACTCATTTGCCTGGAACAGTCTCATATAATTCAAATATCCAAGAGTATGGTTTAACTCTAAAAAAAATGGTTTGATTCAAAACTATTTTTAATATCCTTTTTGGCTGTATTTCCTGTTGGTGCTTTAATAGTTAATAACACTCCCAGATGTCAAGCTTGGTAAATGATTTCCTCTTTGGGAGGACTCACAGATATTTGGTAAGGTACATCATTCTGATATGAGCTTTCCTTCATTGGATTAATCTCTTTAGTCGGTGAAAAGAAGCAATTGAAAGACACAAACATTTTTCTGGTAGATGTATAATCTTCTTTTCATATTCATAAAATATTAATTACCACAGATAAAGAATTTCTTGCGAGTAGCACATATTGTGCAGAATTCTTATATCTAAGGGCGAACTGTTATTGGTATACACCTGTATTTCCTCTGCTGAACACAAGGATTTTGCTTGTCACGCCTTCAGAGTCAGGACCCAGAATGCACTCTAATATTCCTAAAATATGATAATAAAAAATAGCAGACTCAAGTGGATTATTTTCTATCTAGGATAGATTTTTGATGGCAGAATAGAAGTTTGATTGTATATTGAATGAAATATTTGAATTGTCATTAAACAAGGGCAGATTTACCTTTTGCACACTTACAGCTATAGGGATATTTAGCATAAGTATTCGTCTGTATTCGTAAGCTTTGATGTTGTGTTTGAATTGTAAGGTTACTCAGCTCACAGGTTTAAGAAAGACTCCTGTTGCTTTTAAGTAAGCTTCTATAAAATACCTGGTCTTGTGACGATCTATTATTGACGGGAATTCAGGTGTGAAGGCTTTAAAAGGAGAACATGAAAACTTTATATAGATTCACTTTATTAATAACTGAAACCATCCAGGTATTCTAAGGGCTGCTCATTACGGCTGAATAAAGGTCATGTTCAAGACAGGTGTGTGGGGAATTTTAACTTAAACGAAATAAAAATAAAGGCTGAATGAAGAAATGTATATTAGGAGAAAAATTACGGACAAAAAAAACGGAAATTAAGAAACTTGAAGATACTCTGTAAAAAAAAAATTAAAAGGTTTTTATATTGAGGTAAAGGTGTAAAAGAATTTGAACAAAGCCCTTTGTATTATGTTCACATTTCTTTTAACTTGATTGAACATTTTTAAGTTAAATGTGGAAATATAACAATAAGCATTCAGTTTTGAATGTGGACGGTTAATCACAGCTCCTTGTAAAATCAAACTTTATTAATTGGACATACAATGGAGGCGTAAAGGTAACTAACAAAGGCCTAAAATAATGATGATCTGGCACGTGGTTTAATGATCACCCCTTGTGGATATAATTGGGCTAATCTATCAGTGTAGATTGACTAATCCAGGTAGTTATTTGGGGGGTGTAGGTAGGAGTGTTTGATTGATTACAGGGGCTAGAGAGCCTTGTCGCAGTCCAATGAACACTGGTCTCAAGCCCATTCTAACTCACCATGGTCTGTACATCTCCTGAATAGAGGGTTTGGTTTACCAGGGTGGAATTCATGTCTGTTCTACCGAGTGATTTAGTGATTAGGCACCAGTGTCCGGTAGCACCAGTCGGTTTAGATGACAAGATTAATGCTTAGTCTATTCTAACATTGATAGCTGGCAGCAAGTACTGAAATAAAGTGTCTACATTACACAACTAAAGAAATAATGCCTCTTAGTAGAAAATTTGTTACCAGCTTAGCTCCAGTTTTAATGTCATATCTAAATATCAGACATTGTTATTTGCATGTTTGTTGAAGTCATTGCACCTATTACAAATTGCCTCACAACCATTGGACCCATGGTTAGCGTGTTGTGGTACTGATCTCCCTTCAATGTAGGCCCAATTGCTCACAAGTTTAAGTTCCCAACTGGAGCGCAGGTATGAGTCCCACAAGGTGGTGTCCACAATCACTGGCCGGATTTGTGAACTGTGGACGGTGGTTTTGACCAAATTTCCTCTCGGTTGTCCACTAGATTTAAATAAGAGGTGCTCAATCCGTCATCACATAAGTGAAAAAGTCTAGAGTGTGATGTATAGCCCCAATCAAACAAACAAACAATCCAACACAGTGTACCCTGATAAGAATAGAATATTGAATATGCAGTAAGAATGGAAGGCAGTCACGTATATTGAAATGAAGCTCTCCGAGGTGCTAGAATGAAATCAACTTCAGCTTTGTTTAAAACACAGAGTTAACCTTTATCTGTAAACTTGGTAACCTAGAAAAAGTTAATTAAGAAACAAAGCAGAGCAACTGATCCTAACTTCTTGTCTCTGGATTCTGTCAAGTTAAATCAGACCCAGCTGAGGAAAGTGCATATTTCATGATGTATGTGAAATAAACTGGAATAAGTTGGGTTTTTTTCTTTTTTTAAATTTTAAAAATTGTTTTTATTATATATATTTTTTTTAAAATATTAAATGTCTAACCGAAAACTGTTGAATTTATCACATAAAAGTTGAACATATAATACATGATGTTTAAGATTTTTTTCGAATCGTATTTGCTGTATGTAGAATCTGGTGAGACATTTTAAACCTGAAAATAAGTGGTCGCAAGAAATTTTACATTTTTTCCAGGTGTGCTTAGAAATAAAGTAAAGCGTGTCACAAAGCATTCAAACTTTAATTGTGTAATTTTCAAGATTGTCCTGACATAACACACAAATTGAAAGAGACTAGACTACACATTTGGTTAAAGTGAATGTGTTTGAGCCATTACCTGATCGGGTGGCTTTAGGCTGGTGACAGTCAGCTGAGTGGAGCAAACCTCAGAGAGCCAGTCATGCGCTGCTCTACTGTGTGTCTGCCCTTAGGTTGATAAACAAAAACCAGGTAGAAGAATTCCAACTACTCAGTGTTAACTACAGCAGACAGGTGAATAGATGTTGATGGCCTCTGTTAATTGTAAAACACTTTAACAGAGCTCCAGATAAGTCAATGCCTCAGGAAAAGTTTTCAACAAATAGACTATTGGAGCCTAAAATATTGTTACATCTAAGACACATTTATGGTCTATGAACTTAGTCACAGTGTCAAATGTGTTAGAAACTATCCGTATAGGACTATTGGAGCCTAAAACATTGTTACATCTAGGACACATTTATGGTTTATGAACACAGTGTCAAATGTAATAGAAAACTATCAGTGACTTAGAGTTATTGACACTGTTGCATCGTGGATGTGAGAAAGCAGCCTTGAAACTGTGTAAGTTTTCACTGTCTCACAAGTGATCATTGGATCTGAAGGCTTGTCTATAAAAATCTTGGACTATTCTCTGTTGGAGAGAATTTTGACTTTGCCTGATGGATTCAGAGAGGCCCATCTATTTGAAACATTAAGAAAACTACCATTGTCGCACATTGTCTCTTATCATGTTAGGTGTCCTTGTGTACAGGACTCTGTCTCAGCATAATCTAACTGGTTACATAACAACAACAACAGGCATGTAGGGTTATATGACGAGCTGCAGGGGCAATAAAATACTCAGTTTAGCATTATTGCCAAAGAAATTCCTCTGCCACTTTATGCATGTCACCTCCACATACAAGGCAGTGAAACAAATTTATAACATGACAACTTATTAGACAGATTTGATTATAACAGAACGGCTTCTGTTCAACTGTTGTGGAATCGTTGTGAGAGTGTGAGCAGGTTATGTACGGCTGTATTGTGTGAGACATACTTGACCTTAGCCAGCAACGTTGCAACTCTTTGATAGTTACATAACCTGTTGAAATGTTCCCGTCTGACGTGATAAGATTGGGATTGTAAAACACGAGTCTTGAAGAAAAACATAACCTGTGCACACTGCAACAGCGACTCCTTGCTAGTTATATAACATCGATGATATTAGCTTGGCTGATTGTATCTGATATTATTCGCTTCAAGTTCAAACAGCCCAGTAGCATGACAAAGTTTCAATAGTTACATAATATCCGTGAGGTTGACGGTATAGACTGCATTAAACAAGATCGAAAAACATTCTATGAGACATATATTGCCTTCAGATAGGGCTAGTGGATTCGGTGGTAGAGATAGAGCCTCCTACCGGGTTGGATATGCCTGTTTTGTATTCTTAGCAAACTAGCCATGTAGGATAAAGGAATGGAATGTTGTTTATATATTACGGAGAGTAGCTTAGGCACAGTGTACTCTATGTGTTGTCAGTGCTAGGGGCCAGCCTTACTGGCAGTGTGCTGTCTGACAGTTCTCCCCTCAAGCACTTACATAGTTTAATATTACCACTAAGCTAGATTTCTTAGGACACGGAGATTATCCAGGTGTAATGGACCTATTCTGGTGACAGTCAAATATGTGAGAGTTATGTACCGGTACATAAAGTTTTCATCAACCAGATACAGGGCCCATTATAATGGAGCTATTTGTGTGTTAGTAGGAGGCCACTTTCACATTACCTGATAGTTCAACAGCTAACCAAGGTGCTCCTCAAGACTTCTATCTGTACCTTCTTTACCTGGGATGCTTTCAAATGGATTTTTCTGTATGAGACAGTCTCTGGTTGTGTTTCAAGGAGTTTTGCTGGTGTACTTTTAACAGGTGTGATAACTGTTAAACAGAGAGTTCTAGACCTAGTGTATAGCGAATTTTCAGTTTGATTTTACTCTCCTTCTTTATCTGTAATGTGTATTTTCTTCTTCCTGGCTGTTGAGGTAGCTGTCTTAAGCACACCAATGGACTACCTGTATGGGAATTATTTTCATAAAATTTTGACAAAGTCCTTACATTTGACAGATAGTAGTGACATTATTTAACTGTTCCATCGGAAGTCAGCACTGTGTATCTATATACTCTTTATTACTAGCTGTCAACCAAGAGTCCAGGGCTTGGTGAGTTATTTTACAGGCTACTAATGTCCCTCCCCCATTTGTCTCCTCAGCTCACTACCTCCCCTCCGATTTACCTGACAAACTATAGAGGTGTGCTTTTGTTAGTCTACTGCCGTGCTGAGTGAGGTGCCTGTGTAAGGCAGTATCTGCCATGTGGGCAGTCTGGAATGATAATATTATTATAGCAAGGGGAAGCTGTGTTAAGTTGTGTTGGATGCACATGAGGAATTTACACTAGTGGAGCCGTTTTAATAATTGATAACGATCAGAATAGTACACATAAGTTAGTTTTATTCTGCACTCCACAGGTATCGACAGGATTTTCAGGTGGACTAATTAATCATTTTGTTTGTCACATAATTTCAAGCACCTTACATCTACCTCTTAGTTGGGCAGACAGATTAAACTTCAAACTGAAATGTTTGCTGGATCGGTTCAAAATTTCGTCAACTTTTATAAAAAAAAGTTATGAATGTAAAATACCAGGATGTTTCATGGACAGAATATTTTTATCACCTGGAATTTATGCTAAACTGACCCACTTACCTTCAGTGAGAATTTTTTTTTTAATTCATGGTGTTTCATCGTTTAGAGGAATCTCATTAGGAATTTACATTAGTTAAGGGATTGGCTTCTGACCTGGCAGTTTTGAAAGGACTTCAGTGACGTTTTGGATTAAGGCTAACGAAGGCGTATTATACCTGTACTTCCATTTTAACAAACCTGAGAGTACAGCAGGCTACATATTGAGGAATTCTTTATGATTTTATCACCAAGGAAATTTAAGTGAATTGTTTAAAAATATGAAAAACCTGAGGTTAATCTGTGTCCTGCTTCTTGGATAATACATGCGCCTACCATTTGCGCTGGATGATTCCTCAAAGACTTCAGTTTGGGCTTCAGATTAAATGTTGTGTGTTGAAAACTAAAAACCCATTGTTTGTGTGTAGAGGTTGTGCCTCAGGGAATAGGCCTACCTGTGTTAATCCCATTCCTAATGAATATTCTGAATTCACGTAACTTTGTGATGATGGGCTGAAAACTTATTCTTGTCACACAGTTGTAATGCAGATTTTAATACAAATAACCAGGATTTTGAGAGGTGTATAACATAAGTCTTACCTGAAGAATTACATGGATCTCACAGGTGTATCAACGAATTACATTTGAGGGAAGATCATCTCTCTATACTTCCTGGCTTAATACTTAATCATAATGTCTCGAATGAATCCACACACAGATTTATGATTACGCAAGATCTTGAGTATGTTAAAAATAAGATTGTGCTATGACCTGAAAGCACATTATTCTATAGAATATTTGCATGTAATGAGATACCTTGAAATTCAGCATATAACATTGTGTGAACTAGTTACTCTGGTACATAAATACTCTGATTTACAAAACAGAGCCTGAGTAAAGGAAATATTTTCTCAAGTGTGGAATGATGCATAAATCATGTGTTGTTTGACAGATAATAAGTTATATCTAGCCTGTATAAGGATGTAGAATTAATGAATGAAGTGGTGACCTCAGGTAGTTACTCGTTATACAGGTAGAGCAAAGAGATGCTCTGTGGATAAGGAAGAGAGGACTGTTCCGCAGCATCTCTCCCATGTCAGTTATTGATTTACATGTGTTCCATGGAAAGATCAGAGACTGGATGGGCGATACAACTGCAAGACGATTGTGCTGACATAAAGTAATGTTACTGTGTATGGCAGGGAAGTTTCAGCCTTCCCTTACAATGGTTTCTCCAAAGATTCAGGGTGTCGGGGAGTATGAGAAGAAACAGCGCCAAGATGATCATTCACAGTCAGCCACGAAAGACTCACCCAAAAAGCGAGTGCTACAACGTTTACGAAGTAAATCTGCTGGTTACAGTAATGGATTTATTCGTGTTCCATTACCTGTACAAGAGCCAGTGAAAAAAACAAGTACAGCAGGTGAGATAACGAGCTCAGGTAATGTAGCTAAGCCTACTGTTGTACCAGTGCGTAAATCAATATTAAAAAAACCTAGCACTGAAATCTCTGGACCAAATTATACCTTGATCAGTGATGCTGTTTGTAATTCAGCCCGTCCTTGTAAAGCAGACAAGGAGATGGCTGTTGCATGCCCAAGAACAAGGACAAAGTCTTTGTCTTTTACTGAAGCACCTTCCTATTCTGGGCTGGCATACAGCAAACTAAAGATTCCTTTTAACTCCAGCATTCAGCATGGTAGTGAGAGTGAAAAGGCTTCTAGACAAAATTCCACATCAGTTATTAAACCGGTTCCATACCAAAAGACTGTGATTGCAAATGGACATATAGACAGGCTTGATAATGCCGCTGTCATTTCCCGTAAAGATTTGCCTACTTCAGCTTTTGTTGACAAAACAACTTGCCTAAAAAGGGCTATTATATCGAATGGGGATTTAACAAGAAATGCCAGGTGTGATAGAGCTAATTCTACAGGTGTGGCTGTTAAAAAGCCACAGGTAAGTCCCACCAAGTATGGACCTATTTTAGATCAGATAGAAGCATTAGCTTCTCCCCATAAACAGAGCAGCCATCTTACCATGACCAGTGCCACAGCTAGACATCACTCTACCCAACCATTACATGGCTCTATTAAAGCTAGTGAGAAGAGAGCTGATAGTAAAACAGGCCCTGGCTCTATTACTCGTGTGGAAAAGAGGGCAGATACAAAGAACATAATGTCAAATGAAAATAGCTCAAACTCCCGCCGGAAGTACACACGGCTAATCAATGAGAAGCTCAATAGTGCTATATGTAATAAATTGTCTTCTAACACTCTAGCAAAGAGTGATTTAAACGAGTTGTTTGACCAGCGCTCTAATGGACTTGTACGTAATGATCTCAGTAGGATCCCCGTTCACCGCTCACCAAACAGAAATACTAATCGTGATAAATCACAGAAAGAGTTTTCATCAGCTAGTCCAACTGCCACTCAATCTAATAAACCAGCTTTGGGTGCGACTATGGACTCTGAAAATAAACCGACAACTTCCGTGAAAGACGACACCAAACCGACAGTGCATAAATCCTGTTCAGTTCTGATGAAAGGAATTATACGTTACAGGCGGTCAATAAGTTTAAGGTCGCCTGATGTTATACCTCCATCACCCGCAGGTGCTAAATATAATGATAATACTCTTCACATATTAGGTTCAGAGGCGAATCAAAGTTCCTCTAATCCTGCATCAGCAATACATACATGTAGAGTCCCAGAATCTAAAACAAAAGATCGAGAAATGCCTGTGTGTTCATCAGTACCTAAACTCACAAAATCATTCTCAATGTTGAATGATACTGCCAACTCTCATAACAACAATCAGTGCTCAGAAATTTTGGAAAATGACAAAAAGTCAAATGTTCTAGGAAATTATGGTGTTAAAGACTCCAAATGTGTGCCTCATAATGGACACTCAACACTAGGGAAAAATCATCGTTCACCAAGAGACAGGTCTAAAAAAGCTCTGCGCAAATCTAAACTGAATTCCTCCCAGGAAAATGTTATGAAACACTCTCCAGAGCAGGAACCTGAAGATCAGGTGAAAAATTTAAGACTAACTTCCTTTCAAAATATTGAAAATCAAAGTTCTGATAAACCATCATTGTCAAATTTAGTTCATTTACAAGACAATTCTACAGATTTCTCTAAAAATTCATCATTATCTGGGAAGAAATTTAAAAATCCATCCCACAAATCCTTGACAAATTTGTTTGCCAATAGTACCTCCATTGGGAATGTGTTTGAAACAAAGAGTCTTCAATACAATGGTTTAGTCGATCGTTGGAAATCTCAAACAGAATTAGATAGTTCTAGTGGTAAAGGAAGTGGACATTATCCAGTGAGACGTGCCAAAAGCTCTGTGATAAACATGACCGTTATACGTGGAAAGCCCGACGGTCAATCATCTACGGACACTGTGGAAGGGGAACAACTCTCACAGAAAACTCCAGTCAACAAAATACCTCGCCCAACACCAGAATCAAAGCATCACACCCCTTATTGGTTAACTAATACTAAGCTAAACCATGCCTTTTCGGCAACAAATAATTCGAGGAAACTTAGCCGTAGTTTAAGCCAACTAATAGGCAAGGAAGTAAATGGTCTCCGTCAATTCAGTGCAATTAAAGACTCCATAGACATAGAGGGAAGTGTTGAAGAATCTAATTGTTCCCAACCCAGCAACAAGACAGACTCTTCTCTCCTTGTACGTCAGTGTCGCATTGGGCCAGCTTTAGCTTTTGGAATAGTTTCTTTTGACCAGGTAGGCTTCATATACATTTACAATAGAAATATATATATACAAATATAGTTTAATTATTAAAATAATTTTGTGAAGTCACTTTACATTTAATTATGTTCACAAATATCCTAACAGATTCAGAAAGTCAACAAAAATTGTGAACAGCCTTCCATTTAGTGAGGCATTTTTAAAGTTTTGAAAACCTGACTTAAATTCTAATCTTGTAAAAAAAAAAAAAAAAAAATAGCAAGAGAGTCACAGGTGGGTGAG
>JARFOD010141595.1:0-13076 GCA_031763545.1 Mopalia muscosa
TCATCACTCAAAATGGATTGAAACGATTTTATGGATGTTGACAATCATCCTCGTCGCCAATTTGTGGTGTACCTGGGATCGGTATAACTAGATTAACCTGGATAACTATTGATCGATAAACAACGTAACAACCATCTTGAAAGGGGAAAACCGGAAGTGATTTATTTAGGACATGCGCGTACAAGAGCATAACAAATGACGTCATGCATATTAATGTCAATACATAACAACTATAAGCAATGCAGTTGATAGAAAACGCTGTTATATTACAAAACACACGTTTGTTGTTTGTGTGTTACACTATTTAAACATAAAGACTACAAAAAATGCTGTTGATAGAAAACGCTGTTATATTACAAAACACACGTTTGTTTGTTTGTTTACACTATTTAAGCATAATGACTTCAAGAAATGTAGTTGATCGAAAACGCTGTTATATTACAAAACACACGTTTGTTTGTTCGTTTGTTACACTATTTAAACATAAAGACTATAAGCAATGCAGTTGATAGAAAACGCTGTTATATTATAAAACACACGTTTGTTTGTTTGTTTGTTTGTTTGTTTGTTTGTTACAGTATTTAAACATAAAGACTACAAGAAATGCAGTTGATAGAAAACGCTGCTATATTACAAAACTCACGTTTGTTTGTATGTTTGTTAAACTATTTAAACATAAAGACTACAAGAACTGCAGTTGATCGAAAACACTGTTATATTACAAAACACACGTTTGTTTGTTTGTTTGTTGCACTATTTAAACATAAAAACTACAAGAAATGCAGTTGATAGAAAACGTTATTATATTACAAAACACAAAGTAAAGACAACAAGAAATGCAATTGATAGAAAACGATGTTATGTTACAAAACACACGTTTGTTTGTTCGTTTGTTACCCTATTTAAACATAAAGACTACAAGCAATGCAGTTGATAGAAAACGCTGTTAACATCTCTTCAGCAGCGTTAAAACATCCCAAATTGCGCCGGAAAAAAAACGATATTTTTGTCAAACTATATTAAACCAATGCTATAAAAAAATAATACAAATGTTTTAAAAATTACTGCATACAGAGCGTTTGGTCGTACGCCTCTTGTCGCAACAAATTTCAGAAAGTGTGCACTGTCGTCGACATTGGCACTATAGTCGCTCAAAACACGACAGTCGTCATTAATGTCTGTATCAGCTTTGAAAAAACGATTGGCGTTTGCCTTAGTTTCCTCGTCATCATTGTCATCACCAATTAACAGTTCACATTAAACATCTAGGCATAGTCGACAGGAAGCGAATCTTTCAAAAGACCTTTGGTGTAAGTCCACAACTTTTCGCGATCAGCGGCATTTCTGAAAGAGACAACATATTCCAAAAGCTAATCTTTTACATTTATTTTTCCACAAGCATATTTCAATTTAATTAATATGAATATTTATTCGTGAAGAGCTGCTGCTCATTTTTCGGATTAGTTTGATGGTCAATAATAAGACGAAATCAAATATCTCAAAATCACACTTTTATAATAAAAATATAATAATAATTTCGTCTTTTCCTACTACTGAACTTTCAAATTACAGTTTAATGTTTGTTATTTAGCTGAAATTTCCCTGTCTTTCTCGGTATTAGCTTTTTTTTTTTTTTAGCTCCTCCGTTAAATTTATTTAAATTAGTGTGAGCAAAAATCAATTAGGATTCATACATTGCGTTAACAAACCTGCATTTCAGACCAGGATCAGCTCGTTTACATTTGATATAATACCCTCCAGACTCCCCCTTTACAGTTGGGCTAACCGATAGGAATACTCCAGTTCTGGCTCCTTCTTCAGGTGACTTAAACATGCCTACAAGTAAAAGTCATCTGTTTTAAAACACAGCTCGTGTAGATGCTCAGCATAATCTGAGTCCTTGAGTGCCATCTTTTTCTATCAGGATAGACAGATCCGTAAGCTCTATTCCTTTTCTACCTCCCTCGTAAATAAGTAAAGATTAAAGGGACTGTGCGCCGTCCGATCTTTAATATATTGATCGGTGGATTGAATGGTGTTTTACGCTGTGCTTAAGGGTATTTCATTTATATGACGTCAGTTTTTTACAACAGTAATTCACACTAGCACAACAAAGATGTGAAGCGTTTCAAAAGTGTTGGAATGTTGATTTTACTCCCCTGCTAAGTGAAGACAACATTGCTACTCTTCAAACAACTGCCCTTAGCCAGAGGGCCTTTGATATAAGTGACGTCCTCTACCCTTTAATGCGACCAGGCTCATCATATTTCGGGAATGGAAAATGACTTGTCTATGTCACGCATTTTAATATCATTGTATTATTCACAAATTATATTCTCTGACCGCTTGTATAAATGCAACTTATCACATTTTACGACAAACAAAAAGGAATAGTATTATATTTGAATCTGATAATAGTTGTAGAATCGTTTTGATATTTATGGTTTTCATTTGAGTTTGGAGAAAAACAAAACAAAAGACAACAGTACTGTGCACGATTTTATATGTAGAGTCTTGAGAAAAAGAACCCGAAACAATCGAAGGTCGATGTTTCAAACAGATTTTACCGGTCATAATGTAAAACTATTATGACGTACAGCAATACGTTCTTAAACAGTGATGCTATAGCCAGCATACGAGAACTTATTTTAAGAATGATTCCACGGCAGCAAATCTTCTTAATATGTGTCGACACGGTATCTTAAGCTTGTTTGTCATAACAAACCGAAAGCATAAAACACAAATCATTTTAACTAACTGTCGGTCACTCTATGGTTTGTGGCTAGAGAAAGACAGTATTGTTCGTGGATTGACGGATAGACTCCAACATGTTTAATCCGAGTTGGTAGGATTCAGCCCTTTCGAAATGACAACTGAGCATACTCAAGTCCGAGTCTGTGCTCAAACTCTCGAGAACAGGGCCCAGGTTTATATCAACTTGAGCATACTTAAGTCCTGCTCCGTGCTCAAACTCTTGAGATCATGCTCCCCTGAGTTGTACTCTAAATCGGTGGTTATAAAATGTTTTGAGCACGTTCTCAGCGGAGTACAAAATCAATGAACATTCCAACTATTGAGAACGCTGTTGTGGAGCTCTTCTTTCAATGAAGGTAAAAATGCACTACGCTGGTTTTCTCGGCTGCTTCGAGGCGATTCAGTTTGTCACCGATAAAATGTTTTAACCATTATAAACGTCTAATTTTAAAAACGAATCGAAAAAGATTCGTTGAAATTCATTTGCAACCAACTTATTATTATAACTGAGCTGCGCACTTAATTTCATCTTGAGCATACTCAAGGTATTTTACAACCTAGGCCCCTGTTTTCGCTATGACTTGTCAAATGAAACCAACCTTCGAAGTCACATGTAGAGGTTTATTGTATAAAGTTTGTTAGATTGGGTTGTAGCGTCGTTCTCAAGGGTACTTATATGATGATCTACGGTGTATAATGGCGGATACAGGGTTGCTTTTTTTTTTACAATAACCATTGAAGCGAAGTCTACATTTTACATTATCTTGAGAAAGCTATATGGATCGCTAATGCGGTACTTCATAGTGTGACTTCAATTGCAAAATTGCAATAACTACCGTAAAGTTAAAAGTTTTTCAGAAATTAAGCGGACCCAATAGTAATGCGAGAAATTCCAACGCCGACCAGCTAGCTGTGAGCTTTCTTTGTTTTATCTTACAACCTGCAACTAGGCACAACGTGGCCGAATATCATCGATTATTCGCACAGTGAACACGTCCCGAATGTAATAAACACATTTTACGTTAAAGATAGATAGGAGATAACTCTAGTGTTTTTACCGTCAATTGTGCTTCGACGGTCGATGATGCATTACGATCTACATAAGAATGACATAAGAACTAAATTACAAAACACAACTAATGGTATTATCAGACTTATAAACTCCCAGGTTGCCTAATCTCATGTGAACATCATTTTGTTTGGAATTGATGCAAGTATGAGGGTGGCGAAGCTTGCGCATAGATATTGTGCCCTTACTGTGGTCAAATGATCAGCCAACAGTTTTCGTATTTGCTTGGTTGGTCAATTAAATTTCCAGATGACGTTAAGGAGTTACCGTAGAAAATACTATCAGTGATTTAGCTAAGTTGGTTTGTACTTGGTACCGGTACATTATTAATTATGAGAAGTTATAGGGCCATACTTCACAACAGCTTGGCTTGGTGTTTTCATTCAAAGCGAGAGACGCATTGTGGCACACCAAGCTACACCAAACTGTCGCAAGTTTAATTGCTTTTTTATGGAGCTTTGAATCAATTTGAAACCCCTATTAAACTTAACAAGAATTAATCTTTGCCAAGTTTAAGTCACCTTTTAAGTAAAAACGCAGGCGGTTGGAGGGAGCTTTATGTTGCCCTGGTGCTCTCAGAGATAAAGGGAAACAGGAAGCCGATCTGTATTGTGGTGTTTGTATTGCGTCCTGTTGTTTTCATCCTGTATTTGTCCCTCCTGTCTTTGTCTGTCTACAGAAAATGTTATTAACGGCATCACTCGGTACATTAAATTCACTGACTTACAACTGCATATTTTTGACATTGTACCAATCCAGCTGTCCTGAACGTTTCGTTGCACTTCTGTAGCTACTGGCCCCGGATTGAAACTTGTCACGGTCACGTTACTTTCTCCTAAAATCTCCGACAATTTGATTGTCTGCATAACCTGTCATGAGAAACATGTATTGCCCTTTAAGAGTATCATTTTTTATAAATATACATACAGGACACTTTGCGTGAACAGCCTTTTTAGAAAAACACCGATCTTCCACCAGTCCAGCTGAATTTAAGTTTTTTGTTATTACTAAATATGTGAGACAGTTTCGATTTATACAAAGTACAACTTTATAAAGTTGGCTATGTTAAAGATGCTCTCGATCTCTCTATGTGATTGGTCACCATTTTATGCCATTTAAACGATATTTTACTTGAATACTTTTACGTTGTCTCCAACAAGAGATGGAGGACACCACATTCTACATCACTGGCTGCAAACAGTAAGACAGTCTGTTAAATTCGTGTTTAGCGCCATGAGGCTATGTCACTCATATGTAGGCGTGTAATACCCTTTGATGCAGAAAATCAAACTCAAATACGCTGGCAACCAGCAAAGACAAGGTTAATACCCGATGATCAAAGGATGTTATACCAAGATATCACAGCGTGTCTGCCTGCCTGTCATACACATTTCAACACCTTAAACTTAACTACTTGGTATGCTGTTATAATTAAGAAGAGTTTTGTACTTTATTAACATTGCTTTGCTGAAATCTGTAAATCGAAATTAAAAATTACAAACGATTTCGTAAAAGTAATACTGACCATAATTCTAACCTCCATATACACTGAGATAAATTTGCGTAACAAGTAACCTTAATTCTGTGTTAAACTAGTCTATTTAGTAACTCTATAGTGTGGGTGTTAAATGTTACTATTTGCTTTTTAGGTAGGCTTACAGCGCTAATATGTATCAAATATTGAAATGCTCCTATTGAACACCTTCATAATATTCTCCTTATTTTGGGATAACGTTTTCTTAGTTTGAACAGATTCTAAAATATGCGTCATACCAAAATAACGAAAATACTTTTAATCTTCACTCTCTAAAAGACACACCGCGGCCGTGGCTAAGTGGTAGCGAGTGCGCTTACTGAACTGAACAGTTCGATTTACCGTTCACGGGCGCGAGTCCGCCCTCGACCATCAGGTATATAAGCCGGTCAAATGTTGTGGTTCCGAAAATCGTGGGGGTGGTTTTTACGAAGTTTGATTTACCGTTCACGGGCGCGAGTCCGCCCTCGACCATCAGGTATACAAGCCGGTCAAATGTTGTGGCTCCGAAAATCGTGGGGGTGGTTTTTCCGAGGTTTCCTCCCGGTTTATCACCGTAATAAGTCCGTGTACAGTGTGAAGTGGAAAATCCGTCGTCATATAAGTGAAATACCCTTGGGTAGATAACCTGCTAATCCTCTATTTAAAATTCTCATTTTAATTTTAACCAGAATCCACCATTACTAAAAACGATGACAACCAACACGTCTATGAAAATCAATGAAAAGATGATCTATAAAATAATTATTTGTCATCTATTTGTAGCCAAATTGATTTGAGACTGGATGAGATTCCGACTAGCCGGAATTTATCTGCACTGAGTTAGAAAATAGTGTTATATCCGAATCTGATGTTCTGGAAGAGCTGGTATCGATTGATATTTCCAAATCAGTTGGTCCCGACGGAATAAGTCCAAAATTTATATTTAGTTAACAGTAAAATTATTTTATCTTTCTTTGAAAACAAGTTTGTATCGTATCGAATAGAAATTAGCCAATGTTATTCCAATATATAAATGTAGTGATCCCGAAAACGTTTCCAACTATTGACCATGGAGTACCTAGTTTCAGTTGCCTTAGCAAAGTTTTCGAAAGAATAGTTTTCAAAAAGTAGTTTTACATTCATAATAACGTATTTGCTACCCTATCAATATGGAGCTCTGCGCCTTGAACACAGTAACGCTTTGGTTTTAGTTTGTTTACCCGCCACACTTCTGCCCGTGATTGTATTAAATATATATCGTGTTCAAAAGAATTGTAAATATCGTCATTTAGCCGATTTTCGGGTGAGATATATAAACACGTGCCGCGTGAAACAACCGGATGTCCTGGTTCTGAACTCCAAAATGAAACCTTTAACACCCGTATAGAGAACCTAGATTGGAGGAATATGTCCTTAACACAGATTGGGTCGATCATGCCCTTAACCAATTAGTGGCCTCCCTTTCAGATATTTATGATGAGATATATGCAGTATCTACATTCCAAATATTCCGTAAAAAAAACCGTGGATATCCTTCGGTACCCTCACTTCCATTCATCAAAATAATCGTCTGTAGAGACAGTACCTGAAGTCTGCATACAGCCTTAATCGTTGAAAAAAAGAAATATAGAAAAAAGCTGAATGTTTTAATTCGATCTTCTAAAAAGGCATATTTTGAAAAAAAGTTAAACGATAACAATAACGATATAAAAAGACACATTGAAAATTATAAATCAACTTATGGGTCGCAGTAACTGTTACAAAACTGCAGACGTTGGTGTTGGTGACCAGGAAATATCTAATTCACGGCGCATTTCCGATGGGTTCAATGACTACTTTGCATCAGTTGCACCAACTCTTGAATCTACAATCCCACAAACACACTCCAATTTACTGATTTTCCAGGAAAACTTTGTGTGGACGACTTCAAATTTTCCCTCGTCACTCCTGGGCTTGTCAATTCGACTACATGTATACTTACCTTTAAGTCGCCTGAACCTGGAATTGATCGAATCGCTTAATCAGACCCAAAACGTGTCTCACTGTTAATTCCCATCCTATTACCCATATTCTTAATTATCTTTTACTTCCGGGATTGTTCCAGAATTCCTCAAAAATGCTAAAATCACGCCTATCTACAATTCTGGCGATAAACACAACTTTGTAAACTACCGTCTAATTTCTGTATTGCCCAGCTTAAGCAAGACCCTTGTGAAACTGCTGATGGTGTGGTAGTGGACTTTCTGGAATCAAACAATATCCTCCCTAACGATCAGTATGGCTTTCGCCACACCACTCAACATTTCAGGCTACTACAGCGCTCCATTACCATCTTACCTCTGCTCGCAAACTGTCAACCCTAACTAATTTTCTGGACTTTTCAAAAGCTTTTGATACGGTCAATCAGTCAATCTTACTCGCGAAATTAGACCATTATGGCATTCGATTCTCATCCAATGCTTGGTTTCGCAGTTATCTGTACAATCGGCGACAGGCGGTGCAATATGGAATCTCATTATCTTCTTCTACCCTTATTACCCATGGAGTCCCCCAGGGCTCAATACTGGGACCACTCCTCTTTTCATTACATATTAATGACATCACAAGGTCATCTGGTCTTTTGAAGTTTATCATGTTTGCCGATTATACGAGTGTTTCAACATTTGCCTCCAATGCAACTGAAGCTTCGCAAACAATGTATTCTGAACTAAAGAAAGTCCACAAGTGGCTATGTGCTAATCGGCTCTCCTTAAACGTCACAAAAACAAAATGTATGTACGTCCATATTTCCGGAAAGACCCATCCATATTTCCCTTTAACACCCTCTGTATGCTATTGAAATATCAGCTGTATCTGATTTTAAGGTTCTCGGCGTCATATTCAATAATAGTCTTTGTTGGAAATCTCACATTCATTTTATAGTGAAAAAAGTGTCTAGGACTGTGGGTATTATTAATCATTTAAAATAAACCATAAACAAGAAAAGCTTACTTATTTTATATCATTCCCTTATACATGCATATCTCTCTTATGCTAACGCCTTATGGGGGGGACACATATACAACTCACCTAAATCCCTTATTTCTTCTTCAAAAACGTGTCCTACGCATTATTTCATTTAAAGACAAATTCGAGCACACTGCTCCTCTTTTTATCACCAACAAAATCCTGACACTACCGTTACTCAACCGTTATTCATGTAGTTTTATTGCCCACAGATTCTATCATCACCCGCATCAGCTCCCTCAAAAACTTCAGTCTTTCTTTGTAAAACAATCTGATGTGCACAACTATCACACTTGCACCCGTAATCTTTATTTACATAGACCCTTTCATCTCACTAATCTATCTGGAATAAACTGCCAATGGAACTTAAAAGCATTAATTCGATTTCACTGTTCAAGTCCAACTTAAAAGATGATTTAATATATCAAACATGATTCTGATATATGTGCTCTCGTGTGTTCGTGTGAGTGATGACAGGAAATTCATCCAGCCTATATATTGTTTGGTTGTTTTGCTTCTCAAAAACTTTGAATGAAAACTGCTATACTACTATTGTTTAAGCACAATATCACCTCTTCCATGTTTTGTCAAAATTGGCATTATAATGATTATATACCTGGGATGGAACAAGTCCATCTCGACTTTATTCCCGCCAAACTGATATGTTTGAATTCGAAATGTACATTAAAAAAAATGAAATTTTGGTGAATAAACACAAATCAAATCAAATCAAAATCTCTTGAGTTTATGTATAAAAGTTTTATAAGACCATCCTTCGAATACGCTAATATTATGTTTGAAAATCTATCAGACTATGAAATAAATTCACTTGAATCACTTTAAAAGGCATGGCTGAGAATTATCACTGGACTGACGAGAAGTGTTGCAACCGAACTTGTCTATGAGTAGTCTGGTTTCCTCACTCTCTCGGACCGACGGATATTCCAAAGATCATGTGTGTTCCATTCAATATTAAAGAACGCGGATAATTTATCTCTTGCACAAAAATTTCTTCCATGGCCATTGACAGAAATCCTTATCCCCAGAGATCTAACAGAATTACGACATATTTGGTAAAACTGTCACTTTTAGTAATTCTTATTTTTCCTAACACAGTTCGTGACTAGAACGCTATGCCTTGCCACTTTAAAAATAATCTGATTTATCTGACTTTAAAACATAACTTACTCGTACCTTTAATTTATCAAAGCCCCCGTTACATTTACTTAGTCTCGATACAACTTGGTAACTGCACTTCGGATTATAGCAATTAAACATCTCTCTCAAATTGATATTTTGACAAATATTTAACAAAAATGAAAAATTGCCTCAACACTCCTTGGTCTGCCATACACATGCAGTTAGCTGGTAGCCGCTCGCTCTAGTTTCAATACGTGTGATGTACTGAACGGTACATAAGAAAAACACCCACGCATCAATACGCTCATGCCAGACAATATGACACACATGAATATCAATAGTAGGAGACATTTACCTGAAACATTTTAGACCACCCGTAAGAGGTTGTTCTGTTGTACTTGTTTTCGTTGGGTGCCTGTACGTTTTCCAAATCCATAGTTTTGAATAACATAGGATCTGATGATGTCATGACAATTCGACAGTCTTCCCCCGACTTTTGCATTATGGGTAACAAATGAGCAATTATTAGAAAATGTCCCAGATAATTCACCTACAATAACAGAAAAGAGCGATTTAAGTTTTTAATTCATTCTTCTCGTTTAGTTAAACAAGTGCTGTTGAGCTCAAATACCTATCACCAGCCTTGATACAATATTGTGTTACTTCCCTCTCTATGCCATTCATCTTAATAGTCATTAAGTTTGGTATAGTCGTGAATGAATGCCCTTGATATAGTTTTGGTCATTAACCTTGATAGAGTTGTGGATCATTGATCTGGATTGATATGTGAGTCATTGGTTTTGGTAGAGTTAGGGATCATTGATCTGGATTGATATGTGAGTCATTGGTTTTGGTAGAGTTGTGGACCATTGATCTGGATTGATATGTGAGTCATTGGTTTTGGTAAAGTTGTGGACCATTGATCTGGATTGATATGTGAGACATGGGTTTTGGTAGAGTTGTGGACCATTGATCTGGATTGATATGTGAGTCATTGGTTTTGGTAAAGTTGTGGATCATTGATCTGGATTGATATGTGAGTCATTGGTTTTGGTAGAGTTGTGGACCATTGATCTGGATTGATATGTGGGTCATTGGTTTTGGTAAATTTGTGGACCATTGGTCTGGATTGATATGTGAGTCATGGGTTTTGGTAAAGTTGTGGATCATTGATCTAGATTGATATGTGAGACATGGGTTTTGTTAAAGTTGTGGATCATTGATCTGGATTGATATGTGAATCATGGGTTTTGGTAAAGTTGTGGATCATTGCTCTTCATAAAATTGTGTGCAAGTGTTCTTGGTATAGCGGAGAATCATTCGACTTGATAATAGATAGTGTTGTGAGTCAATGACCTTGGTAGAGTTGTGAGTCAGTAGACTTGGTATAGTTTACATATTGGAGAAACAAATTTGTCTTTGTTTAGAATTTTTGAGGTCATTTTATTTTTATTCGAAATCACCGACAGTCGGTATTTGTTTTGGAGGTTTGTTTTTTCTGACGAAAAACAATGGAGACATACATGAATATTAATTTGTTTAAAAATTGTTCATAACATTGACTGGTGCGGTAAAAAAACAAACGGATACTTAAAGTATCAAAAGCTTACAAAATTTGTTTGTTTTGTTGTTTATTTTTGTCCAGTTTTTATGATGCCCAATTATACATTGGGAAATAGTACCCAATATCCTGGATATAGATAGTAAGACAACCTCGCTTTTCAACTTACTTGAAACTGTCTTTCATACCCATCCTCAGTATGACCTACCAAAAAAGGAACATTAATAAATATTTAGCTTCAATGGATTGAATGGGTGATCTCACTCCTCCGGTTAAAAGGACTGATGTACTACACTGGCGTAAACCAAGCCACAAACTCGCTTACATGAAAAACAGGTTTTAAAACACACCGGGCAGGAAAACAGTATTTGACAAGTTCCGTGAACATCATTTGTACAAAGATAAGGTTATTAATACGCGGTAACACAAACCTGTTTTGCTTATGTAAAGGAGAAATGATCATTGACGTTCCTGCGCCACTACATTTGTGGAAAGTACAAGGGGTAAAATGAAAAGCAGGCCACATATAGAGCTAGGTATTGGCAATGTGCAAATGACAAACTATATCGAATACCGACGCTACATTCGTACATAACTCTAGGCCACGTTTTGATTTATTTTGCTTAGATGTTATTATAGTAAAGTTCAGTTGAAAATTAAAATAATAAAGTTCCAATGAAAATTAAAAAATCCGGACGGTTGAGCGAGCGGTTGGGGGAGTTCTTGTAGCCCTGGTGCTATCAGATCTAAGGGCCGGCACGAAATCAATATGTTTGGTGTGTGTTTGGGCCATTTTCGGAAAAATGTACAAATAAAAGTAAAGACATTCTTTAGCCTCTTTTTTAAGTGCTTTCAAAATTTATTTTTGCAAAAAAATCATAGTCGATTATTATGGTATTGTCTTTTATAAAAACTCAAAGTCGTTATAAGCTGTCCATTTGAAAATTAAAAAATTCAAAGATTAAACCAATTTTGTCTTCAACGTTATCAGGGAAATTGGGCCAAAATGGAAATAATTTTAAAATCCCAAAAGACTGGACATCAACTATGCTTTTAATACCTTCAAACAGTTAAATGCAATGTAGTGTTTACTTATTCTTATACATTTATAAACACACTAAAAATGTTCCTTTTTTAGATGTGTCTCCAACGCATTGCACTTGATTAATCAGTTTAAAACAAAACATACAGACGACACTGCTGTTGGCTAATATTTGAATGCGCTAGGATATGGTAAGCCATTATTAATTCGAGCTGGACGTAGAGGAAGCTAAAAATGTTTGGCTTTTTATTTTTAGTTTGTCTTATATATACATTTTTTTCCGAAAATTGCAAATTTGTGTTGCTCTCTTCGTGTGATTTAGGGATTTATTGACGAGCTGAAGGTCAAACTATTGTTGTGAGACCTTTGTCGCCATTTTGACACCTCGGTTTCGACGAACATCATTTTCATTTGCAAAACTAACAGAAAAACTAACAAGATAGGAATCTAGGGGTGACAACCCGTCTAGCAAAGGAAGATTGTGGAAATGGCCAAATGATTTAAAATAAATCCCTAAAAATATCAGAAATATTTTCTTACCCCAAGGAGGAGCGAATATACCGGCGTTTGCAGCTAGAACATGCAGAGGGCGGCCTGAGTCTTTGTAAGCCTGAATAAAATCCATAGCGGAGGCCAGTGATGATAAGTCCAATTTCATGAATTCCAGATGTACCTCATCCGTCTGTTTGTTTTGAACACTCTCATGTTCGGACTTTATTCTCTCCATAGCCTGTTAGATTTAAATCAGTGCCTCATAAACTGTTCGAATCCCATCACAATAAAGGGGGCCATCGACGTGGTCGGAGATATGACCTTTTATCCTTACCGTTCACCGGATAGATTTCAGGTACGCCAAGAAGTTACACGGTTTAAAGTCGGCAAATAACAAATTGAAGAATAAAGCTACCGAACGTGCGTAATAATTGACCATCTAATGTCCGTAACTGTCGAATCTTATACTCAATTATTCTGCAGAAACAAATGTTTT
>JARFOD010141606.1:0-27169 GCA_031763545.1 Mopalia muscosa
GCGGCACAAGAAAAAGGATAAGTTCTAATAGTGACATAATATTATATATATATTACAATAAATACACAACACAAATGGAAATTGATGTATATATAGGTATATACTATATTGATGTATATTGATTTACTTTGATTCACATTTGTTCATGAAGGGCATATACGACCGAAAAGTGAGACAAAGGCATATTCAATTAGTCTAAGGAGGGATTACAGGCGGATCTCACGTATGGTATTTAGAGTTTACCAAAACACCCGAGAAAAGGAATAATATTGCATATAATCTATGTAAGACATTACATTTGTCCTAGTAACCATTAAGGAAATAGATAGAAGTTGCTTTTTTGTCGGATTGGTTTTAATTTCATACGCGAATATGTCAGTAAGCAAAACAGCTATGTGCTTATGTCAGCCACCTCGTATAACTCGCCCATATACCCGACGTCGACTTAGGAACTCAAGCACGGGAGCATAACATAGAAAGAACAATAGTAGTTGGACAGGATTACTTCTGAACCACGGCCTTGGCAACAAAGAATTTGAAGCCTTTACAGAACGCACTGTTTAATAAACATTCAAAGTTTTTGAAAGCTGTAGTATATCCATTAAATACAGTCCATTGCTAGCACACAAAGGGCAAATGTATCACATTTGACAGGTATGACGATTTCTGAACAATTAATAAATTACACATGAATATGTTGTACTTTTGATTGTTTCTGTTCGTTGCACGTTCGTCTCAATGGATGTGTATTGCCATTTTAGCTTTATGTGTCATTGTAACAATTATGTTGATAACCCATATGCCACTTAAGAGGATAAAAAAGGCCATTCATTACTTCAACACAGTCCGATAAACCAGCCTATGTTGATATATCGTTGTTGCGCCAATGCCTCGGGGAAATTTGTTTATATGGATAAAGTAATTTTTTCCCGTCTTGATTGACGATTCTGTCTTTGATATTTGAGTATTTGGTACACAGAGATTGCCTTTAGGAACGAAAAATAATAGCAAATCTATTATAAGAATGACAGGATAATGACTGGTGTGTTGTTCTTGTTCTGTTGAGAGGTTATCTTTGGCGATACTTGATTACCTTCTGTGACGGCTGCCATTCATCAGTCGCCGCCAGGTTATTCTTACGCTCAGACATTGAATGCTGAAAGGTTGCGAAGAATAAAGCTGCTAATAGATACCCATGACGCACACAATGGTAAACAAGTGATGTGTTGACAGCTAACGTTTTGATTTAACTGCGCCCTATGTAGTAGCGCAGTTCAGAATGGTTTTCGTAGATAGTGTTATTAAACCTAATGCATTACGAATTCTATTTCATCTGCGAGGCAGGGTTTTCCAGGTTATGGATGTTGGAGATCAAAGAGAAATCGAATATGTCAGGGAAAAGTGAATTTCTGTACCACTCAATAAATGAATTGCTGTATAAAAATCCTGCACAAAGAAAACCTAATATCAACCTCTGACCTGAAGGTTAAGTAAGTCACGGCGAAAACGTGTTCTAATAAACAGTAAAAATATACAATCATGCTACCTGTTATGTTTTAAATATGTTTAATAAAATCACACCATGAATGAGTTTATCTGAATAATTAAAGCTGAATTTATACATTTTGGTTAAGGGGTCTTGTAAGAAAAACGTAAACAAGAGACGGTATTGTTTAGTATCAAAGGAATTAAATATCTTCAAAAGGTAAAAACCTTCAGCATGTCTTGGTCTTATGGTGATTAAGTTTTGCCATTTTGTACAAAGAATTAATTAAAAAAGCACAAACAAATCCCATACCCTAAACTATAGTAACTCGAACACGACTTAAATTTAAATTATTGATTGATTTATTAGGGCTAAAAGGATATCGTCTCGCTCTGTTTAGAACGTTTATTTGCTCATTACAAAGCAAACGAATGCAAAACGAGGGATCATGATCTGTAAAAGTCCCGTTACAGACACCGATTCCATGTAAAATATTTTATTGGAATCTTCAAATGCACTATTATTTCGCTTATATTGGCTTCCAGTGTTCACCTAGCTCCCATCAAAACATTGTCAGTATTTTAAACCATTGATATGTACAACTGATATATAAGTAAGTTCAACATATCAGTCATCTGGGTTTAGTATTGCTCTTACAATTACTGTCTTTATCTATATTGCCAACAGGTGTCACTAAATAATATGCAATATTACCGGTCTGTCTGGATATTAATTAGTTTCATTTGCAAATTACTATTCCTCGGTTGATAAACGGTAGGAAAATAATCAAATATGTGTGAGTAGATACAATGGCAATATTAAAACATGTTAAAGTAGATACAATGGCAGGAATAAAAAATGTGCAAGTAGATACAATGGCAAGATTAAAACATGTGCAAGTAGATACAATTGCAAGAATAAAAAATGTGCAAGTAGATACAATGGCAAGAATAAAAAAATGTGAAAGTAGATACAATGGCCATAATAATGTGCAAGTAGATACAATGGCAAGAATAAAACATGTGCAAGTAGATACAATGGCAAGAACAAAATATGTGAAGGTATATACAATGGCAAGAATAAAATAAAATGTATGAGCAAGTAGATACTGTTACGTTATGTCTCTTCTTATTATTTACTAAGAGATGACGCTATATTGCCTTATTCCCAATATATTTTGCCCAAATAAATCTTTATACCCAGAGTTTGCTGTGGATCGATTAAATCTAATCAAGCAACACAAAATATTCTCGGTGGATTGAATGAAGTTTTACTAAAGTCAAGGGAATAACTAACTAATACAATATAACATATGATAAACAAATGATACTTACAGACCTTTGAGAAACGACAGACGACTATTGATGTTAACTTCAGACTTACTTTTGCTTAATATACTTATTCTTTTACTTAAATTCTCTTCCTATTCTTAATACAGTTCTTTCGTCTAGTTTTAATTTCTGTTCTTACTATCTTCTGATCTTATCTGTCCTGACCTAGCCTTCGTATTCTCCTACACTCAGTTCTTCCTCTCCGTAAGTTCTGTAAGTTATTGTCAGTTCTTTTCCCAGTCAGTAAGTTATTTATTATCAACCCTATTCACTTCTTTTAAACACGTTTTTGATTCCCCGCCCAAAGTAAGCTAATCCCTAATGGTCAATTCTAATTGGCTATCCATGCTACAAAGGCATTACCTAAAACTCCAAGAATCGTCTGATTTCTCATTGGTCACTCAAATTTCAACATTTAGACAAACACATCATAACAATACAATGGCAAAAGTATGCAAGTATATAAAGCGGAAAAGAATAAAATATGGACATGAACATGTAGATATATTCATATCAATAAACTATGTAGGGAGAATAAAATCTGTAGTGTAGGTACAGTGGCGATAATAAAACATTCAGTGTTCTTAAACGTCACGTCTGATAACATTTTAATTATCTGACAATTTGCTCTGTTGGCTTTTGGTGGAAAAATACAGATATTGTACATCATAATTGTAATATATATAAATATACATATATAATTAGTATTAAGCACTTGTTATCCTAAGCACGTTTGTTTCTCATATATGTACTGTAAATATTGTTTTACTAGTCTCTAATTGGGTGTTGTAAAAACTAAAAAAAAAAAAAAAAAAACCACAAAAAAAACAAACCCAATCAGTTTCGTAAAAACAGCGCCTCGATGTACCCACAAACCCTCATTCCATACTGTCGTCCTGAAGCCGTGGCGGTATATAGAATCATATTTCCAGGATAAGTGAGAAAAACAGAATGTCCAACACAACGCTATTACGATAAAACCGGTAGTCCGCGCTGGGCGATAAAAGCTTTAATATACCGTTGTCACTGCGTGGACGTTGTTGTTAGGCAAGGAGAAAATCTTTAAGTGTTATGTGTTGTGGTGAAACTCTTAACGCCTAAAACGCTACACAGTCATATACGTGAAATGCTCGTTGGCGCCGCTGTTTACATGGTAATATAAGAAAGTAGCTGAGTTAGGTCCTTTCTTATTCAATCCAGATTCCATTAATACTTGATTGGTTTATAGAACAGATAGAAACAAACGATATCAATTGATTTGCCAGTGTAGGCAATTACGTGTTATAGCCCCGTTAAGAAAGCATTACTGTACATTTTATGGATATATCAACCGACACATCTGGATAAATGGATATGTCCTTGACATACAGGTCTTTGATCGACAGGATATCGCTCTACTTTACTATCTAGTGTATTTGAACGTATTGAGCGTTATGGTTCTATTTAGTTTATGTTTTATAATTAATCTAATTTTTTAAATTATTGATTATATATTTCACAAGACATTAACGTACCACTGAATGACATTGAGTTAATGTTAAGGCATACTAAGCCCCCATCAAACATTGCGAAGCGATACTATCATTTATATTTATAACAACTCGGTATATTGGCAATTTTGGTATTAATATTGTAGTCAAACTTCAGATATGGTTTAACAAGATCAATTGGCAATCTGGTTAGATGACTGAAAACGCTACGTGAAAGTTTTTTTTTATGGAAGGTAAGTTTACAATATCTTTGTGACTGAAGCACTAGCTTATAAACTTAGTTCCACTGTTTTTGATAATATGTGTACGCCTTCAATTCAGCAATATGTGTAAAATACAGACTCAGTGATAATCCCAGATGTAAGTCATGTTGTTCTTCCCAGGTCACCAAAATTTACCACAACTATCAAAAGTAGATGAAGGGATCTAACGTCTTAAACAAGATTATTGAATTGCAAAAGCATAATTCACATTAAAATCACCACAATAAAATCTGAAGATATTATTCTGGCTTAACGGCATACATAGGGTTGTTTGACCTCTTTTCATCAAACGTTTATTATACATAGGGAAGAACATGCTTTCTAAATGAAGCTATAATATAAAGCATTCTGTCGCAGAGCAATCCTGCGTGATCGGAAACTATGTTAGAAAACATGCAAGAGACAGTTGCAGTATTTAAACGCTAGATTTAAATCCATCGGTTGAATGCGCGAAATTGTGATTGACATTATACGATTTAAAAAATTAAAAAAAAAAGTACAGATCAATGACAAGCATTATTGTAAATTAACCCAGAAAACCCACCATCTTCTGCTGGTTACTGGCATACCAACCCACATACAGTTAGTAGGAATCGAATCCGCGACCCACAGCTATAGACCAGAAGGAAACACTCACACAAACGTACACTCTAAACAATCCGCCACGGAGGCCCTTATAGGTATTTGTTATAAATTTCGAACGACAAAATCCTGATGATGATACAGGCATTCGTATCGAAACGTGGAGTTCTATCACAAAACAAGAAGACGTTATCCAGAAATTGTATAATTATGATATATGTTAGCCCAGATATGTTACAGTATGTGAAATGCAGAAAATTTAATAATAGTAAGCAAATAATATTGCATTGTTATCAGCAGGGACCTTGGTGTTCCTGAATAATTTTGTTTGTTTATTTGATTGGGGTTTAACGCCGTACTCAATGGTATTTCAATCATTTAAGGACGTATTGTCCATTTCACACTGCTCCTTGTCTTTATGGTAGAAGACCGAGAGGAACCCTAGTAAAAACCACCCCAGCGATGCCTAAACCACATCGTGTAACACACTCCTATACCTGTAGGTCGACAGACGGACTCATGAACGGTACATCGAAATAGGCTAAGTAAGCGCAGTCGCTAACCACTAAGCCAAGGCCGCAGGTCCCTATCCGCTTAGAACCAAACACTTGCTTATCACATACAACTTAAGACAATACTATATGCATATTGACACTAGGGAAGAAAAACCCCAGCAAATCTCTGAAGTACTACATTACTAACCCTCAGAGATAAAACGACAGTAAAGGTGTTCAGCCTATTTTGCCGACATATAAACGCGGTTAAGCATATTTCTTGATGCACTTACGTCATATTCCTTCTTCCTTTAAAACGACGGAGAACTGAATGAAATGACTCAATCGCATACATGATGTTTGTTGACAAGCGCCGCGTTCCTCTGACAAATTAGATAATGATAAATTGTAAAACATTCAAAGAATGAACATAGCGATTTGCCTATGGCTTTCAGTTGATGTTCTAACACCAACACAGATAAAAAGTGCGTGCTAATCTGCTTATATGAACGAGAGCATGTCATAGAGATGTCTATCGTTCGACGTTCGGGATGAGAGTGCAGCAGTACATTAGTGGATCTGAGGGAGACAAAACAAAAAACTTTGCCTTTCTATATATGCCCCAAAACACACTCGTATGTCAGTCTACACACACGTGGTGTGTCAACAAATCTGCCTTTTGAGACCCATTATTAACGTCCAATGTTGTTGAGCAAGAAAGGGAGCCATGTTGTCAAAGATTGTTTGTTTGTTTGATTGGTGTTTAACGTCGTACTCAAGGGTATTTCACTTACATGATGACGGACACAAATACAGGTCATCACAAACAAATCTGCTTCCTGTTACCCTTTAGGTCTGCCAGCACCAGGGTAACAGAAAGCAACCTTTTTTCTCGCCTCTTACGATCGACCAAGGAAGCCGAAGGAGTATTCTGCAGGGCCATGGCCCACCGCTCCCTCATGGGGCAAGGAACAAGAGCAGATTAAAGAAATGAAAACAAATACAATAAACCTTATCTAACACTTTAACTTAATTTCTAACTCATAAATGTACACCTATCAACAATTTATTCTTATGAGATAAACATTTAATTCTTCTTTGCATAATTTTTCCATCAGTTTGGTTTTCGTTATGATCAAATCTTCCAAGGATAGAAGGCTTGCTGTTCCCAAATTTTGCCCTGAAGTACCTGGAGATACCTATACAAAATGAAATAGAAGATATTTAATAAAATAAAATAAAAAAGGTGTCAAAACACAGTATAAACTAATAACATATTTCCATATATCGAATAGACGGTGACAAAAACTGAAGATGACAATGTGTGCGAAGTTGAATCCTTTTTGTAAAGCAGACTTTTTCATCAACTGCTTTGCAAATTAATTTTGTTCGATACTGACCTCTCATCTCCCCTTGAAACTTCTTTCTAAGACGACTAGGTATCTTTAATACCAGAAATAGAACTTCTCAGCTGTGCCCTTCCCACTGTCATTCGTAGATCAATAGGCAAAGCATTGAAATCTCTGAGCATACATGAGAATTCCAAGATTAGAAAACATTGTAATCTCCTGATGGTAAAGTTCAAGATATTGATTCAGAGGATCTACCTTTCTTGTTTATAAATTAATATGAAGACTTCCAAAGGGATTATCACATATTTCTTATATATAACAAAACACAAGACTGAATGTGTGTATGATTCAGTTGATTCGTGACAGTGCATGTCCAAATCCTTTCAATAATAGTTGATACATGTGAACAAGTTTATCATCGATTTAAAACACCACAAATCAAACAACCAGACTAAACGGAAGACATCACAATCAAACATCTGTTCAACCAAGTAAAGAGAGATCATTGCTTTGTGGAAAACATGTTTTGCTTATAATAACATCATTTATTATCCCTCGGACGATTTGATGATTTGATTTATGTCTGTGTTGTTTCCAGTCTCAACACGACGATAACATATTCAGTGTTATTAATCGCTAAAATCGTTTACCTACCAGGTGAAGTGATCTTTTGAGTTTAAAATATAAAAGCAATTTGAACAATAGTTTTAAACCCAAAAGTATCAAATTTCCACCAGTATAGGACATTTATAAACTATTTTAAAAATGTATCCAAACAACCAATGTCTATTGTTTGACCAATGATTCGATTATGCCTTACGATTTGTAGCACATTCTGTTATTACATTCATGTCATTTAATACCTGGCCTTCGGGGGGAAAACATTGTCTGATTTTATTTTCGCATGTGAGATTATTATCTTTGCGTCCAGTGTTGATGCCGTCAAAGTCGTTCAACAATATGTATTCTCTCAAGCCCACCAACTTTGTAAGATTGAAGCAATAATTAATCTAAAAAAATTGACTTCAGCGTGTATTCCGGGGTTAATTCCTTGGTTTGTTTGCGTATTAGTTCTTTTTAGTGTACTACTTGATTACCGTTCTGTTTGGTGTCCAACCGGTAGTTTCGAATGGGATATAACAAAATTGTGTACGTAAATCACGACATGTATACGATATAAAGGAAACGTAACTCACTTTTGATCGTTTAGCTAACTAATAGCGTACCAATTTCCGTAAAATGCATAAGCAGTGGTGAAGCCGGCGTTTCCTGATGACTTCACTATTTACGGAGCGGACAGAATCTCAGGGAATGATCACACCCCATGTCTGTTATTTATATGACCAGTGCATTATAACACCCAATCCAAACAAGGAAACCATTACACACCCAAACAAGGCAATTCATTACTTTAAACCATCATTCGCTCTCCACTGTATTTGAGATTGGGCAATCTAGTACATCGTCTGCATTCCATCATGATGGTTGCATTTGGTCTTGTTGGTGAAATCTGAAAAAAGGGCTCAAGGGTCTGGAAAATGTGAGGCCCCAAGGAATAGTCCGAGTAAGCTGTTCAGGCACTGTACCACACGGACGACGACCTAATCAACCCAAAGCCTACACTTTTTCAATACAAGGGATATAATCTAGTTGACCATAGAATGTATCAAATAACTAACAGCATAAATGCAATTTAAGACTCTGGATTAGTCATACCACTGCCCCTGCTAGAAAATCCATCCATGTTATTAATTGAAGAAATGTGTTATTCATAGTTGTGAATATCGTTAACACAGAAGGGGGTAAATTAACTGAGATATATACATCATATAGTGGATCATACATACTGGCAATATGGCACGACAACATATCCCGTCTCGATCAACTAATTTATCATTGCGGGTTTAAGTTTATTTTAGATGGCTGATAAGTATTTGTACATTTATACGTCTAGTGGGGAGAATTCAATCAATTTACAGCTATCCTAATTATGGGAGTCCTATTACAGGAGTTTACATATGTCACGTTACACGATCAACATTCGTCAAGATGTGTCATTGGCACAAAACCTTCTAAAAATCGCAAACAAACAACCATGTAAATAATTTATCAATAAATATTCACCAAAATTATTTTACGGTATTTTGTTGTCAATTAATTAAGATCCATAGATTTTTTGAGGCATTTGGACCTGAATATGTATAGAATTGTAGTCAATGTTGTATAGAAAGAAGCAATAAGCCAGTAGAGGTCCACCATACACAAGGTACACATTAAAACCTGAATCAAACAAACACATGCGCAATAAGTAAATCATATAGAGCACCTCTTGCAACTTAAAAGCAGATGATTTACTCGGTATTAATGAATAACCTGGTAAACGTGGTCGAATCCTCTTAGGTCGATAGTTATGTAAAACAATCTAATTTAAGCTGAATAATACTATTTGTACGATCTTGAATAACGATGCATTCTTCATTCTGAACAATACTCTATAATACACAGCAATTAATTATTGCATAGGGGTATTACATATATATGAGGGCAGTGTATCCCAACATTTTTGACAACATAATTGACAACAGCCTAACCATCAAATGTGAGGTGTTTTGATACTGTTAGAAAGTTAATTTTCCTCCAGTGCCATTAAGCACTGCTGCTCTGCCAACAAACTACCCTTAGCCAGACAGCCTATAAAATACAGGAACAAAAACATTGAGTCGCTATTTAAGATGTGTTGGGATAACGATTTCTCTAGACGGGTACATTTCTCAGAAACCATTGTATAAGATGTAAACGGGAATCAACCCCACGACCGCCAAAGCTTTTACATTCACTCACTGTCAAGCACTCGAACAAGCAGAGATAAAACAGTAATTACCGTAAGAGTTTCTTTAGGGATCGGCTTCATGGTTTTAACCGGAAGAAGTATTTCGTAAATAAATGGAAGTTACTTGACCCCATTTTTGTCCCGGACGTATCTGGAAATAATGATGGCTAATACCGGATAGCGTACATCGGATAGCGTATGGACCACACGCAGAACCCAATGGCTATGCGCTTTGGTCTTTTGGCTAGGTCATAAATTGAAACCGTAATACAGGTAAGTACGATGTATTAACTGATCTATGTACTAGATCCTGATTTACAGTAATGGATTTCCATTTGAGTGTCAACTGGACTGCCAACCTAGACTAGAAAAAATGATTTATTATTACTAGGTCGTTTTGTGACGCATTTCTGAGGGTCTATACATTACGAAAACTTTCATATATTTATAATCCCTATATATTCTTGTACACATCACTACTATGTTCACTGCTGACGATGGCAAAATAAATCCGAAATATTCAGTCATCTGAGAAGAGCGTGTCAACAGTAGACAGTAACAGAGAGCTTTAATTTATGCCTGTTCACGAGAACTGTGCGGCCGTCTTGTACCGTCAAACATAAACCAGCGCGCAGAGTAGATGAGGTATGTTTGTAAGTATATGACTTATTATATGACTTATTTTTATCACTATAAATTTGGTTGTTTGTTGCAAATATTTAGCATTTGGTGAGTTTCTCATATATTTTAGAAGAGGCAAAAGATAAAAAAAAAAAAAGAATTTAGATCAAAATAAATCAATGTAACATGGAACGTAACAGGCGTGCAGGCTGGAAGAACCTCAAGACGAACTAAAAATCTCATAAGTCACGTCATGACAGGGATCAGTGTGTAGACGGCGGAGACAGATGTCCCTCTATATGTTAGGTCTCGGATGTAACGCTGCTTAGACATCTGCTTTGTATCGATGAACAACTTAGGGAGTTTCTGAATTCTATCAGATCTAGGCAGCAATACGAAGCTGATATGTTTGTTTGTTGCTGGCATCGGGCTGGAATGCAGTCATATGAGTGAAATTACTTTTAGTAATCATATATCACGTTGATGCCTGGGGCGACAGTTTATTGTTACATGGGTGTGATACAACTGAATCCCTGATCCGCCTTCCATGTAACGTTTACAGGTTCCTGTTGATTGCTCTCTAGTGGTTTTGGGGTAATTTTGGAGAAGCTAGTCAGACAGCTGTAATGGCTGGGAGAGTTTCTTTGAGGTTTCCTCTTTATCTATTAAGGAAGGCTGAGTACTAATTGGACAATGGACTGTCATACATGTGAGAAAGCGTCTAGTACAATGTTAAATCCAACTAAAGCAAACACATTTATTTGTTTAGGAGAGTGTATCTAGCATATTTATTCAGACTTGATTTTACGTGCAAAATAATTCCAATTTTATGATTGTATTACAGATACTTGTTGGTGTTTTAATGCAGCAATGTTATATTTTCAAGTTACTGTTAACCTTACAGTTAAATACCAGTAAATCAAAGACATAAGTTCCTGCCCTTCAAGTTATTCTACAATATAAATATTAAAAGAAAGAAAAAAAATACTTCTACTTGACAAATTTAGAAAATAACGTATATTCATTATTAAAAAACAGACGCTCAGATTTCTTAAAAATGTTTTAACAAGCAAGTTTTATTTTCATTTCAGGCTGAAATTACAAATTTGGCAGATGATAGATGTATTTTTCTGACAGCCACATTGGATGAGTTTCGGAACCAGGCAATGGAAATTCATATATATCTATGGAAATGTTTACACTTTATAATAATGTGTGGACAAATAAAACCTTTCTTTAACAATTTTATTTGGATCATTCTGCGTTGGTCTATCAAATGTCAATAAATCCAGGTTAAATTGATTTCTTTTTGACAAAGTTTATCGCATCTTCGAATCTGATGTGTGCTTGCTGTGTCTTGACACTCTCTAACAAAGGGGCATTGACAACTTGATTTGTTATGATGCCTTTGACTGTACTTTTGCACATTGTATGATTTATTGCATCACGTTTCAGTTTAAATGCAGAGTTCCATAATGTAATTAACAGTTGTATCTTGTGTGATGCAATTATAATCACTCTGTTGAAGTGTTTTCTATCTCCACCACCAACTGGCTAAATTCTTTTGAACGGAAGTGAAGAAAAATAATTTTTATCAATAAATTATTGTCTCTAATCCACTAATTAGGTGTACTCTTTATAGTTCTAGAAACAAAACCCAAAATCTAGTATTCATGAGATTTAGAAAGCAACTATACTGTTTCAATTAAACCTGGGTTAATCCTAAGATAAACACTTTTATCTACAGTTAAGCTCAGTGTCTTTGTCCTACTGTATAATTGAATTTTATATGAAATATAATAATCATATATTTTTTGTAATTCTTTAAAAATAAAGAATTCAAGTTGTACTTAGCTCAGATCGCGATGTATGTCGATTTCAGCTTATCCCCAATTTAGAAACCTTGTCCGAAAACCCCTTGTTAAACCCATAGCTAATCTCGTTCCTCTCTCCTATCTAGTTCTCCCTCTCTCTCTTTCTTCCTCCCTCTCCTAGTTCTTTCTCTTTTTAACCTTGACGAAAACGTCTGTTTACCGGACTAATTTCGGTAAGTCAAGCCAATTAGGGAGTAAAGAAACATAACATTGGCTATACTATTTGATTGATAACTAACTATACAGCTTCCAAGCGACAGGCGGTCGAGTCCTGGCTCATGTCACCGTATGTGACTTACAGATTTGAATGAATGTAATATAACTTTTTCACTTACAAAAAGTAAACTTTTAGAAAAGAAAGACTATTCTGAAATTCACTTCATAACATGAGCTTCTATTGCAGATAGTCCGCCTCTCGCTGTCTTTCTTAAATATGGTGGAAAACTGATTAGAAATATTATAAAACCGACACTTGTGATTGGCGTAATCCCTCAGGGGGACTCGAACATGTGAACGGTTCCCTGGAGAGTTAGTTTTCATAACTCTGCTGGTCTGGGGCACAGATGAGTTTACCGTACCCACAAGTGACGTTTACATTTATATTGGGTTTTTATACAAAAAATCACCTGATATACATTTTAGTCTTTGAGAAACTGATGACACTCGGAGAACCTACAGAGAAAGCTGTATCTCATAATCTAGACAGTGACTATTGACTAGTGTGGTTTGTGAGATCTCATCTGCTACGAGGCTACTGCCAAAAAGATCATAAAATAAAATAAATTAAACTGTATTACTTACAGACAGTATAACGTATAATACTTCAGGCGATCGATTGAGAATCAGACGGAAAGTCTGATTGTCAGCATTCATAATTGTTAGACAGTCAACCGCAGGAGCATATTGTTAACTAGCATATGTCACATAATTAGGGTGTCCCAGTCTTTCGCAACCATGTTAAAGACTCTTAATCATAATTTATATATTAACTTATAGATTTTTAAAACAGAAATGATTAACAAATTATTTACACCTGTAGGAGACCACTTTTTAAATTGGAACATAGCACGGAAACCTAAGGCGATGTTTTTGGCACATTTAAGTCGTAAAACTTCACCCGAAATCATCTAAACCCGTTATTTCGATATTTTCAAGAGGTTCCCGAAAGTGAGTTACCGGACTTTAGTAGAACGAGACTTACATACCCGAGTTTCAAACAGAAGCTTTAATTATAATGATACCTACTTAATTATGCCGAGACATCTACTCTTCAAACAAGCTGCCCTTAGCCAGAGGGATTGCATGGCTTAGGTGAATTTGGACAGTTTTAGAAATGATTCACAAAGCAAAATTACAATAATCTCAATACAAGTCATATGATATATTACATAGAATTAGAGCGCATATGAGGAATTATGCCATCGGTTCTTCTATTTGTCTGTAGATATATAGATCTGTCAAGTCAAGTAATTTGTATTGTTAGGATTTCCCTAAAAGATTGGGTAAGCTTGTAGTTCATCATCGACAAAAATCGGTACGACACTTGTGAAATTTCAATGACGGTCAAATAACATTGATTAATGTTTTTTGAAACAACGGACACGCTATTGTGCCCTCATACATTGGCAATAAACTAGGGACAAATTGATCGACAAAAGTGGTGTTTGAAGAAGGCTTAATAGTTTTATCAAACAGCTTTTAGAGTTTGCTTTCAGCTAACACGGTCGTTATTTGAAGTGCAATATCATTCCAACTGGAACAATAGATATTATTTTAAATCTTTGAACACGGCTTTATACAAATACTGCCCGGTTCTAGAAGAATGGTCAATTACTCAGTGTAAATAGTCCCTGTCGTCTGATAATGAATATTATTTGCACACGTAAAAGTTTTCAGCTTTTCCTATTCTGGTGATTTATTAATGATATAGAAAATTAGCTATGTTGATCAGTAACAGAATGATAGATATTAATTTTACTTCCTAAATAATACATACTCAAGATATTCAAGGGATTGAAACCAGACCAAAATGACATTACTACTGGATATGATTTTATAGCCAAGATTAAACTTTTGCACTTGTTTTTCTTAAAATGCTTTTTTTGGACATTAGCGGTTATGATTTTAAGCAATTAATTCGTGTCTATTTGATTGTCGTGATATGATTTACTGTATTCAAAGAAACAAATAGAGGGTTTCTATATATATTTTGATAAGTAAAGATTTAGATGTTTTTCTAAATGGTTGACAACCAGAAAATGTAAAAAAAAAAAAAAAAAAAAAAATGGTGCAATATTCACTGAACGATTTGCAAGTTGTTTCATTAAACAATTCGGCGTACATGTGGAGAAATTGGGATTTGAACATCTGGTATTTATTAGGATTCAGCTGTGATTCTCGATTTACATCACCAGGGGAATTCACCAAGTGACTGGTATCTGGCACAAGACCACAATTAATTTACCATAAGACTTAATGTTAATAACGTTTGGCCCCATAACTCCCTCCCAAATTTCGTTGGGCGAAAACGCCTGACAGGTACCTGAATCGGTCCTGTGTTAGAGTTCTGTGTTAAATCTTTACAGGGTGTGACAGAGGAAATTTCGAGTTAAAACCCCGGAGTATCATAGGGGCTATCAAGCAATCTTCAGAATGTAAACAACAGACCAATCACCCCTCCATCAAATGGTGATCAATACACAAAAAATGACCTATTTAGGCTATAATATTACACTGAACAGAAAGCTCCACTCAATTACTTCCCATCAATACCAATTACTCCACCAAAAACAAATTTCCAGGACCAGAACAAATCAAACAAGACAACACACTAATTGTACTAAGAACTATGTTCGAGGGGTGACAAAACGGAAAACAATAATGGGGATTTTATGCCATCCATAGAAACCTGGCCGCCATTTTGTTATTTCTCAAGATCTAGTAATCCTTCGTGTATCTCCAGTATGGAGTCCTCATTATCCACCACAGACAGTTCCGAATGGAGTTCCCCTGCGTACCTCACAGCTCAAATGACTTGTACGAAAAGTAGCAAGTTTGAAAGAGATTAAAACAAATTCTTAGCGTTGGGAAAATACAGATAGTTTTACAGATAGTTTATGTATTATCTTTGTAATTTCGTCGCTTTCAATCTGATTTAAAAGTCATTTGGGAATACATTTAACAGCCTCGTATATTCAATATATTTTGCAGTTTATTAATAGATATCATCAGAAAACCATTATTCGGAAAGAAACAAATGTCTGATCTGTATGTACAACTATAATAATACATTCTATGTAAACAATTCCTGTATTAGAGTAATAAATAAGCTCAAAATCTAACTAAAAAACAAAGCAAAGGTAAACAACATCCGTCAATAGAAGGCCTTCTGTCTAAAACAACTTCCGATCTCTGCAGTAACAAACATTCTCTCTGTTTATATCCATCGTAGAAACACGATCTAGAACTTGTTATTGCAGGGGTTTCAGTAGTCCAAGGATATCCAGTTATTTCAGTCATACATCCTTTCGATTAATTGATTGATTAGTGTTTTACAGGCAAATTCGTTTATTCAATATTTTATATTTAAATCTGTAGCACACTTTGCAGCAAACAGGAAAATGAAAAGCACATACAACAATGTAAAAAGTAAAAAATGTTTAATATGATTCATGTCAAATGTTAGTCATGTTAACTGTTTCATGTTGAATCTTAAAATAGTAAATAGAGTGTAAATTATAACCATCTACAATCTTTCATTAAAGTCAATTTTTATATTTTTTGTTGTGGTACACACGACTCTGTTTAAGGAACCTGGTGGGAACATTGTTGCTCAGGTCCCTCAGGAAGGGGGCTGTGCTGGACCCATCTGCTGGGGTTTAGTTTTCGTTGTGGCGAGACACCAGCACTATGTGTTCTATTGGCTTGAAAACCAGGGTAGTCGCCACCTGGCTGACATGGAGTAGGTGGTGATAGGCGAGATGTAGAGGGAGGAGGTCACCTACATCCCTTCCATGACATCGAATCGGTTTGGAAAGTCCCGTGTTGACATGGAAGGGCGAACCTCTGCGCAAAAGTGTCGTTGTTGTTGTTAATTTTCGCCTTTGATTTATTATTTTGTTTAGGTTCCTTTTTGCAATAGTAGCCGTTGAAGAAGCCGTTGTTATTTATGGGTTTCATGTTAACTTCAGAAGGGAGACCATGTCCAGTAGGCCACGTAAGGAAAGTCTGTTTCGACACAGACACTTTTTTGTGGCAATGTCATTTGACTGGGATGGCTAAGGAACGGATACGAAGGCAAGGCGCCGTGATTCGATATAATTAACGTTTTTTCCACACTTCATTACTTGCATCTTTGAGCTCACGTTGGACCCACATGCGTAATGCATGGGCATTGTTGGGGATGGTAGGCATGGGAAAAAGGTAGGGTAATTTGCGGGCTTTACGTTGAACCCACATGGACTGCCCATGGAAAGCGTATAATTTTTTCATGTTAAAACAAGCAAAAAATTACTTGTAAAAACATCGCTTGGATGTCGATATAAGTTGAGCATACAAGAAAATAATAATGATTAAATTCCATTTTGTACCTATTGAGGAGGGTGTACCATAAAAATCATGTTCATAATGTAACCAGTTCCACCAGAAATGCTATGGAAATGTACGAGTAAAAATGGTAAGTTACAACTTGATGAAACCATGTCAATAGCGCGTATGCCCTCCATGAGCGTTCACAACTGCGACGCAACGTCTCCTCGTGGATTCAATGGTGTCTGAACTCAGCTTGGGGATGTGTAGCCCTATTTGAACTGACAAGGCACCCTGTTCCTGCAAATTATGTGGAGGGTTCCTTACTTGCCGGGTCTTCTGCCCAACATATCCCGTACATGTTCTATGGGATTTAGGTCGCAAGGCCTTGAGGGCCACTCCATGGCATTGGTGCCAGCATTCATAAGAAAATTCCGCGCTGAATTGGCCGTATAATGTCAGGCATTATCTCATCAGCGAAGTGCAAAGTGAATCTGGATTCATCACTAACGACCCTATTCCAATCACGCCGAGTCCATCTCAGTTGTCATTGTGCCCAGATAAGCCGTTGACGTCGGGGTAACTGGGTTAAAATTTGTCCATAATATGGCCGGGGTGCATGGAGACGAGCAGTGCGCAGGCGATTACGTAGGGTTTGGGCAGTCACACGACCTCTAAACAATTCATTCCTAGTGAACGTTGCAGTGAGAAATCGATTGAGCAAATGGCGTAACACGATTTGTCGGTCTTCTGCACGTCACACGTGATCTAACCGAACGCGGTCGGTCTGCTGAGGTGCCAGTTTGTTGGAGACGTGTCCGGAGATCATGGATAGTACGTCGACTACATCTCATAACCCTGGCAACGTCAGTGACCGACGTTCCTGTATTCAACATGCAAATGGCACGTTCACGTTGAACGTTTGACAGTCGTAGCATTGTAAATCAACGGATAAGTTACTGTAATAACCTGTTTTCTCGAGATGTCACTCTACTGTGCTAACGTTGGCTCAATTGCACGTGTCTCATTAGGTCACATGACTAGGAACACAAGGAAACATGCTTTATCCTTGATGTATGTTCGCAGGAACTGCATGCTTTTGCACGTCGGAGTTGCTGTGTGTCATGACATCTTTGACAACGCATTTACCTCTAATAATTAAGTTTCAAGAAAATATTTAGAAATTTATGAGTGTAAAGTTTCTTTTTTAACTGAGTATATATACACAATGAAACGGGTGAATGAGTATGAAATCTACTGAATTTAACGTGGGCCAGCGATGGGCTTCCCCAGTCTCAAGAAAACGCGCGTGACTCGCGTGAGTTTAATTTGAGCGGTAGAATCAATATTTTCTGCCTTTGTTGAGAAAGTTTTCTGCATTAGCTATGGTAGCTTAGCCTGTGATTCTAAATAATTCTAAAAACCAACATAGGTCCCACGCAGGCCCAACGAACAAATCTATGTGGGCCCATCAATCATTGTTGGCTAGGTAGGTACCTTAGATCAAGTGTAGCCAACGTTTTACCAATAGACAATAAAAAACGGTAGACTGGTTTAGCTTCCGACAGTCACCGAATAAACTAAACTGACGTAACATCTTCCAGGTTCTGCTGGTGCCAATGCATCAATCCGCCCAACGTGTATGATAACTCGAGCTTTTGTGGCGTCCTGCTTGAAGTAGATCCAGGTACCGTCATTATATAACCTACGCTACTGACATAACAGCTGAGCAAAAATTGCTTTGTAGATCGAGATTGTTTTTTTATTCAAACAACCCAAGAAGTAAATCTATTAACAGAAACAATGAAACAAACATCTGTCGATTTCTTCAAATGATTAATTTTATAGCTCCTTCCTCATTGCTTACGCTCTGCATAGCCTGAACTTTCTCTAGAGACTAGCTGTCAAAGTTATCCCGCCATTTTTGTAACCCTATTATCATGACCCTTTGTTGATTCACAGCCATCTGGTCATAATGTTTGTCGCCTACAATGGGTCTCAAACTGCGACTGCAGTGGTTACCGTGGCAGATCTAGCTCGAGTTAAGGTCCTGCTTTACGGAACGACAAAAGCACCATGACATACTGTCCCATTTTACAGAAAAAACAATCGAAACATGCATGAGATCAATAAAACCATCTCTGTTTGCGATGTCTGCACTGCGTCCTGTAATTGTCTTGTCTTAGTTTGTTGCCAGTGGCCTCGAGGGTTGATTCCGCCATTCATTGAACTGGTACGTCGTTATCTGATTGAAATCAGGAGTTTGGCGTTAATCCCCAATTAAACAAATCAAAGCACCATGGCGTGACGTTATCTAGTAACGTTGCGAGCAATTGGCGTCTCAGGGTTTTTGATTTTACAATGTAATCATTGCTTCGATACCTTGTATTTGCAACTCAATGACATGCTTTCAGACAAATTTATCAACCACAAAAAAAAAAAAAAAAAAATCCAGTACGGACATCCCCTAATAAATGGAAAAATAATATTTGTTATTTGAGACGACAGACTATCCCTGTTGTGATACGGTGTAATTTATCAGCAACCATTTACGTACTTTCCCAGTCTGGTGCCCCGTGTATATACAAAACAGTGCGCACACTGGAAAGATATATTACAATTATTAAGTAGCGTAACGTGTTGAAGCCAGTAAGTTAGACTTTGTTAGAAATACAAAGTACTTCCCAACAATCAATATTGCGTTAAACTGCCATTCTTAATAATCTGTTTGGTTGTCAAACACTCATGCGTCTCATTATTTTACAGAAATGTTAAATATAGCTATTTCAACGGACAACAAATGTACCATCAATCGTATGATATCAGATTGAAGGAATAGGTAAACGGTTAGAATAAAGATGTATAATTCTAAAACCTCAAATCAACAAACATGACAGAAACTATGGAATTGTATGGACAAACACAGGCTTTGCATTTATTTGGAACACCTATTCCAACAACATGGATTGGATGTTTGCCATTATTTGCAAGTGAGCATACAATAGAAGCTTTTTTTTATGGCAGTGTAGATGTCAATGACAAAAGAAAACTAAGATATTCGTTAGAGACTGTGGACATTCTTGTTCGCAGAGTCAGACTTTCCAAGTAGTGATTGAACGGTTGATGGTATATACAAAGTAGTGATTGAACGGTTGATGGTATATAAAAAGTAGTTCTCATACAATCCTACGTATGTAGATATAGATCCGGACACCCGAATCGATTTAACTGGCAAAGGCAACCTTTCGGTTAATGGTGGGGTTTGGTATTTGTGGGCATATGCCGCCTCCGCCGATTGGGGTTTAACGCCGTGTTCGATTGTTGTACTCGTACGACGGCGCACAAGAACACTGTGCAAAGACCCCCACGTCATTGGTGCAAACATAACAAGACAGGGCAGTCACAAGAAGCAATGAAACAAACAGATCAACTCAGCTCTCTCGCTCGGACAGTACCAGTCAACTGGATGCACCCTTCCCACCACCCACATCAGATGTTTTTACCTGTACGTTTGTTGTTCTGTGTATTATTGAGCGAAAATTCAAATACTGCGTTTTTGTAGTATTTGGTGAGCTAACCTCTATCGATGTATATTACAAAGGACGTATGTTTTTACTATTCTTCAAAATCGTAACATATGTTTTTGTGTTAATTACTTTAGGATGTATATACTAATTTGACCAGTTTTCTATTCAACACGATTGACCCAATCTGAAGTTGTTGCGGCAGATGGAGGGGAGTAGATGAATGGAAAACTATACAACAACACATTAATTATGTATAGCAATTAACGGGATAACTGGTTTGATATAGCTGCACATGACTGAAAAAACAAGAATAAAGATCGTGAGCCAGTTCGAATAAACATGGACTGGTTTTATAAAGGCGCTGTCCTGCTCCTATGCAATGTTCCGACATTTGGCAAATTAAAAATTAAAATGGCTATGAAAGATTTCATGTAATCTAAATTTTATTTTGGTGAGTTGAGCTATGTTTTTTTTAATTCAAAACCTAATTCTTGAGACTGGCTTTTCAGCCCTCTGCTTATCACCATATGTCTACCATTCATAGTTACGTTCTTGGAGCCTTTCCTAGAGGACCAGAACGATGGAGTGGGATGGGGAGAGGTGGCCGGATTGGTCTGGTATGGAAGGAGTAATGATGAAGTAATGCAAAGGGTTAGGGACCGCGACTTGTTTCCTGTATCTTAACTTCTGAGTTTAAAGGACCCAATTAGCGTAATTGCTTTATATCGAGATTCGCTTTGTTGGTTTGTTAAATTGAGGTTTAAAGTCGTGCTCAAGGGTATTTAGTTATATGACGACGAATTCTCCACTTCACGCTGCTCCTTGTCTAATTACAGCGGAAAACCAGGAAGAATCCTCGTAAAAATCCCCCCCCCCCCCCGCGATTGCCGGAGCCATATCGAGTGACTCACTCATATACCTGAGGGTCGACAAACGGACTTACCGGCTTAATATATATAAAGGTTTTATATCCAAATGGAGTAAATCATTTAGTCGATATTTAGGTAAACATGCCTTAAATCTGGAAATAACAGAACCTTCTAAGATTTCAATTCTACATTCAAGGTGGAAGCGAGCTAAATGGCGAGTTAGCAACAGATATACGATTGTATTTCCGTATTTTTAACGTGGCTAATTGGTGATTTCAAATAACGTTTGGAATATAAAATGTTTCAGGACGTTCAAGTCAATCAATTATTATTGGGCAGTGCTTATAATAGCTTACAAGTGCAACAAAAACTTGAAATTATACAGCTATGTGCACCCTATGATAGACTACTAGAAATACCTAAAGTTGCATCTCCCTGAAGTTCAGAGGCGCAAGGTCGCCGGAGTTTCGAGGCCAATTTCGTAAATTTTGTTTCCAGTGTCTGGTTATTGTAAAAGCAAAAAAGCGTAAAGTATAGTATTAGCAACAATGTTTTTGAAGGTTTCACGTTTCTTGTCTTGCAATGCTGTCGTATATGATACCTTTGGGCTTGTCGGGCATTATGTGTCCATAGGCGCATTCTACTAAATGCTATCATTAAACACGGCGAAACCGTGCTCTACGAATTTTGTTGGACCGATACTTTTGCGAAGTTTCGTTGAGTACACTGACGATGTCTGAATACGACACGGATGTGCAGGAAAAAAATCGTGGAGTTCCGTGCTCAATGAAATTTCACGAAAGGCACAAGTCGAACGAAATTCCTAAAACACGGCTGCAATGTGCTTAACGAAAAACGCTCAGTCGAATTTGCATAATGTGGAACAAGTTGTCACGAAGATACTACTCACGTAATTCGATACCGTCTACAAAATAGGCTGACATCAGTGCATGATGTAGTAACAATAAAATCAAGTCAGAGGTATTTCACTAGCATTTCCCGTTTTGTATTTGATACGTTTATCAGCTGGCTGGATTCATACCGCGTTCTGAAAAGAAAAAAACTAACAAATGCCATACGGTGCTTTTGTTAGCTCAGGTTATTCACAGAGTAAAAACAAAATCATAGACGCCGAAACCAAATATTGACTAGGGTCCTTTACCGAGAAGGTAAATTCGATTTTGAAGCAACACTGATTTATTGATCAATGGAAGCAGGTCTAAATCTGACGGAACAAAGAAAAACGGCGGAGCACCGAGACAATTATGTCCTGCTCAGTACATATGGTATGAAACTAGCAGTAAAAGCACATACGTATTATCCATCTATCATTCTAAGGAAATACGATAATGTAAGCTAAAAAATGTTTGGTAAATCAGCATAAGCCTATGTTGGAGTTCTGGGAATGGTTATCTTGTGGTTTCAGCTCCTCTAGTTCCAAGTTCTGTCTATGTTCATCAGTATGTATTCGTGGACTATCCCACAACAATTTGTCGGCAACGTTTCATGGCACATGTGTTGTTAGCACAATAAGAGCAACACAGTGCAACAAGTGAATAAAATATTCCCGCTGGAATTACCTTTGGTCATGGCTTGTACTCCTGGCTTGCAGCATTGGTATATGTATATTTAAAGACTAGATCATGTGCTTCATAAGGCTGACAACTCATCAATCCATGAAATCAGGAAAACATCATATAGTGCACACGACTCTTTGAAATAAACAAACCTGCAGTGCATTCTAACTTTTTCCATACTTTAAATGACTTATATACTGAATGTAATCAAAACCACCCCTGCTCAAATCAGTGCCAATCGTTCGGTGCTGTAACCCTGAAGTACCTGTAAATTTGAGTATGAATGAATGTGTTTTATTAGATAACGCTGTCCAACATGATAATATGCCTAAAGATGAGATTAGTTGCCCATTTACGACTATGTTGAATATTCTTACCTATCTACATGGGCCATTTGATCCATCAAACTTGTTGTTTTTCCTAAGCATTTTCTGTTATACTAAACAACCATCAAACAATCTGTTCCAGTTTCAATCTACTCAACTTTGGAATTGTACTAATTTAAATAATCAGGATGCTTTCGATTTAAATTTACCCCAAAAGGGCCTTAGAATGGGTCATTTAAAAGTGAGACACCTTGCTTGGTCATTGCTTGTTCTCCTGGCTTGCAACATTGGTATATGGTGTGTACTATCGTTATAGTCCGTATCCGTGATAACCTACCTAAATAGAATTCGTGTTTTAGAGGTTACCCAGGTATGTATCTGAAGCGATCATTACAAGTCCAAGTCCTTCCAAACTCTGAGTTATGTTTCTACTTTATTTTCAACAATACAACATGGTGTGTACACATTCTATCAGGGATATGAAATAATTAATCTATTGTCCTGAACTAATTAGAAGTAATGGCTCATATAGTTCTTACTACCTTCAACTGTAAGCGCCTATCTATACTGTCCTTATATTCATTATGGCAATATTGTGTTGATGAAGGATTTATATTGTATAAGATGGAAGCTTTATGATGGCGAAATATGGAGAAAGCTAGTTGTGAACGGGTATAATACATACATTAACGGCGAGGTCAACTACCAATGATTTCAGTGTGGTCTGACCCCCCCCCCCCCCCCCACACACACACACACATACACCATAAAAAAATACAATTACAAAGTGTAACAAAAACTGTCATTCAGGACTTCGAAATATAGGTGAATCGAGTTAAGGTCGGACTGACATTTGCCTACCCCCGCGATTGTCTTTGGCTTGGCTTGGTAGTGGTTAGAGTGTTTGCTGTCCAAACTGCGCAGCGAACATGCCGAGAGAGAAAATGTCGTGAACCTATGGTAGTTTTGTCGGAGATAACCCTATACAAATCCAGAAACCAGACTTGCTGCCACCCGTGTCATGATGGGCAATACTCGACATAACAAGCGTTTTAATCAGTGGGATGGGCTTGACAGAGGTGCGGATGAAGTTTGACCGCCGGTTATACCAGCGTAATGTCACGACTATAGATGTAGATTTCTTATCTCTCAGCAGTTTTAAATATTTACGTGGCGCTGTAAATGTTATTATGCAGGTGGTGTATTCGCCAAGCTGTTATTGTCGTTACAAAACAACACAAAGGCAGTGTTTCTAAACCGGATATTAGTCTTATCCCCACGAGGGTTTGGGATTAGAGAGACGCCACTGCACTATATCTAGTCGACTGTTTTTTTTTGTGCCCCACGCCCCCAAGCAGGGTGATTTACTGCAGAAACTAATATATAGATGTTTAAAGCTACAGCCCGACAGGGCTACAGATTCACCTTTATGGATTGTTTGTTTGTGTGGTGTACCTGGGTTCGGTATAACTAGATTAACCTGGATAACTATTGATAGATAAACAATCAAAATGATAAAAGGTGAAATGGTGGACTACTAGGACAACATGTGTTTATTAGCAAGGTGGAATCTTCGTGTAATTTATAAGTCCCAGGCGTCTTATATGTGAGCCTGTTGGTGTATGTGTTAAGAAGTGGCTGTTTCAATATAACCATTGCTAAAGATGTCCAGTCAAAGGTCTTCAAAATCGTCCAAATCCTTACTAAATGCGGGACAAAACGCTGGGAGTAACAGAAAAAGGACACTTAGTGGCACCGACCAGCCAGTCCATATCTCGCCTACGCAACCCCCGCCCTTCAAGCGACAGTCTTCCCTGCCTGATATACACACCCTGCTCGTTAGTAATCCTACAGCTAGTCGAAGTAGCCGTGCCGCAGCAAAGCATACCGGTAAGACTAATGAGCCTGCATTTCAAACCAATATAAGCGATATTGTATCTGCAACAATTGGAAGCAAATCTTTTGTTGATACTATATTACCGGGCCTGACAGAGGCTCTTGAGCCAGTTATTAAAAATGCCATACACAATGCAGTATCAAGTGCCGTAAAGGATGTCATGGATCAAATGCGATCAGAAATAATAACCCCACAAACTGCTGTGAACACAAAATTACTTGCTAAAATAAGTGCCCTTGAAAATGAGGTTCAAACACTGACCAGAGGTATGGACGACCTTGAACAGTACACTCGAAAAAATAGTGTCCGATTAATTAATGTGCCATGCAGTGATATTTCTTCCACTATATCAACCAAATCTACAGTAACTAGGGTTTTCACTGAAAAGTTAGGAGTTCAGTTCACAGAGGACGAAATCGAAAATTGTCACCTCCTTGGTAAAATAAGAGACGAAAAGGCGAACATAATTGTCAAGTTCAAATATTATGAATCAAAAGTTAAAGTCCTGAAGTCCAAGAAGAAACTAGCAGGTACCCAAATTGTCCTCACTGAAGACCTCACAAAAGCCAGACACGATCTAGTGAAGCAACTTCTTGCAGCAAGAAAAAACGGTATTGTCAACTCATTTTGGACCAGGGATGGAAAAATCTTCATGAAATTGAAGGAAAGTGGCCCTATTCACCGAATACTATGTGCTGATGACGTCAAATCTTTAATCCAGGTGATGGGGTAATGTACTTGACAATTATATTACTTACTCTCGGTGTTGCAGAAATTACATGTTTTAGGTACAAAATAAATCTATGATATAAGTTTTAGCATCAGTCACATGACTATTCTGATTGTTGTTTAACAGGACAAGCATCAGTCACAAGAAAATTGTTATTAGTTTGCTTCAGTTACATGATGTTATTTTGATAGTTACTTATCAGTATCAGCTCCAGTCACATGATTTAATCCCAACATATATGTATTTTTATTTTGGCTATTTAATGTTATAAGTATTAGGTAAGTCGTATAAGTATACATCATGGTGTTTAACAGTCACAAGCCTCCATTTGCTAGTTGTTTAGTAGTTTAAGCTCCATTTACATTATTTTATTCAGAATGTTCTTGTTACATTAAAATCTATAATCACATGACTATTTGATTTGACAAGCATCAAACACACGATTCTATTTTGATTGTTAAACAATACAAGCATCAGTCACACGATTCTAGTTTGATTGTTCTTTGATTGTTCGACAGTACAAGCATCAGTCAGATGATTCTCATTTGGTTGTTCAACAGCAACATGACTCTTATTTCATTGTTCAATAGTACAAGCATCAGTCACACGATTCTATTTTGATTGTTCAACAGTACAAGCATCAATCACACGATTCTATTTTGATTGTTCAAAAGTACAAGCATCAGTCACACGATTCTATTTTGATTGTTCAATAGCACAAGCATCAGTCACACTATTTTATTTTGATTGTTCAATAGTACAAGCATCAGTCACACGATTCTATTGTGATTGTTCAAAAGTACAAGCATCAGTCACACGATTCTAATTTGATTGTTAAATAGTACAAGCATCAGTCACAGGATTCTATTTGATTCAGCATCAGTCACAGGATTCTCGTTCGACTGCTCAACAGTACAGGTATCAGTCACACGTTTCTATTTTGATTGTTCAATAGTACAAGTATCAGTCACACGATTCTTTTTTTGATTGTTCAATAGTACAAGCATCAGTCACATGATTCTATTTTGATTGTTCAATAGTACCAGCATCAGTCACACGTTTCTATCATGATTGTTCAATAGTATAAGCTTCTGTCACTCAATTCTATTTTGATTGTTCAATAGTACTAGCATCAGTCACACGATTCTATCATGATTGTTCAATAGTACAAGCATCAGTCACTCAATTCTATTTTGATTGATCAACAGTACAAGCATCAGTCATAGGATTCTATTTTGATTGTTCAATAGTACAAGCATCAGTCACACGATTCTATTGTGATTGTTCAATAGTACAAGCACCAGTCATACGATTCTATTTTGATTGTTCAATAGTACAAGCATCAGTCACACGATTCGATTTTGATTGTTCAATAGTACAAGCATCAGTCACA
>JARFOD010141607.1:0-13075 GCA_031763545.1 Mopalia muscosa
AGTTAGGGTTAGTTTGAGGGTACAGTAAGTTAGGGTTAGTTTGAGGGTACAGTAAGTTAGGGTTAGTTTGAGGGTACCGTTAGAAAGGGTCAGTTAAAGGTCTAAATAGAGCTAGTATTAGGTTTATTTACAAATGTTAGATAGTTTTGTAAAGTGACGGACCTATTCTACAGTTGCTCACTTGGTAGTGCTTTATCATATTGCCGATGAAAACTTTACGAGGTTTCCTCCATATACATTGCATTGAATTTGCTTTCTGTTATATAAACAACAAAGTTAACTGTTTGAAAAATGATTTTTGTGTATATAAAGAGAGGGACTCGTAAGTTGAAAGGACATGTCCCCATCCCTATTGATCATTTGTGTCAATAAATAAAACAACAATGTTAACATAGTAGAGCTCGGAATGTCTACCTTCTTTCCAGGAACAATCGATGAGATTCTGTTCAGAGAGAGACACCAAAGTGCCGTTCCTCTTAAAATGTTGACCTTCTAGAGATCCGGTTGCGGAAAATGCCCAACAGGAGCCACAGTGAGCCTAATAATATACAAAAAGTCCAAGTCGTCTTTGATACAGTTTTATACAAGGTCTCATTTCATTTACTTTCATATAGAAATGTATTTTTAATACATCTGTCTTGGAAATCACTAATAGTTAAAAAGCTAGTTATTCATGCACCTGAAGATCAAATTACCTGCCATGCCCATATTTTCAGAATCCCATTAGAATATTTATAGGCCCTACTCATGAAGATCAGATTACCTCCCTTGCCAAAATTTCCAGAATCGCACTGAGATATTGTCACTGAACCTCGTCATCAGTCAGGTGTTTAACACTTGCACCATGTTCTCGGGTATAACTTGATATATTTAGTAAGTCATATGTCCCAACTCTAACTAAACCCAAAATATTAACCATAATTTACAATTTCAGTGAAAGCTATGAACGCCTTTAAAAAGAAACTTGTTTGAAAGGCTATATCTTTCACGAGCAGTCCTCATATTGTAAGTCGTTTAACAGACACGTGATTGGCTGACCTGATCTTTGACCCCAGTAACATATCCTTCCTGTCTCCAATCAACAGCTGTAGGGAGCTTCACGTTGCTGGGTGGCAGGAATTCAGAACCCTTGGGTTTGTTTGGCCTCAATCGGAAACCATTCATGACTTTGACGAATTCTTCAGTAGTCTGTAAACAAAACAAATATTGAAAAAATACGCTAAAAGGAACCCAAGATTGGTATTCTTGAAGACATGTTAACGGGAATGTATTTTCAAAACTTACATGGAACTGTGTTGAAAAGCATATCAATTTTTAATGGACATAAGTAAAGACTGTCTATCAGATCTTCCGGTCATTTACCTGAGTTCAGTCCCTGCCAACATCTCGACTTTTTACACACATCCTTTAATACACGTTTAACCGGCCTTAGAAGCTTCGATAAAAGCCTTTCCTTGTGCAATTTAAAATGTTTGTACGGATCAAACATTTTTAAAGTGCGTAAAGTTTGCATGTTGAACGACATGTAAGTGCTCGATTTAACACTGTGGGCATGACATTCTGCATTTCAGGTATTTTATGCAGATATTCTTTCGTCAGGAGAAGATTCGAAGTAAGGCCTTGGGTCGAAACACTGACCATACAGTCACGTGATTGTTTTTCGGGACCAATCTTAAGACACTGACTCAGATTGAAGAGAGTGGACGGACGACAACTCTTGAAAACGTTTGATAAGTAAAATGTCACGGAGCAAAGAGAAAGCCTATAGATAGGGCCTACTTGAGAACACTACGTACCATATCGCCATACTTATTCATGCCCAGCCAATAGGTATGTAAGCCAAGGTCGGCCTCCAGGTTGTGAGCTTGGATGACTTGAATATTACGCTCCCATATTACACGTCTGCATAAAGAAACAAAAAATATTGTAACCTGTGTTTCTGTTTAAAATTATTTAGATGCGTCTTCAATCCCTGTTTTTCAGAAGAATATAAACCTGTACCATATATATGTATGTATTTGAGGGAAGCGTGAATACTCAGGAAAACATATGTGTGAACGTGGTGAAAATCCAAATGTTATTTCTAAAAATATTCCAAAATGAGTCAATGTCAACAGAAAAAAATAGTCTGCCATTTTCATGGTTTATTTATCAATGTGCAATGAAAACAATATTTAACAAATTAGTTGACCTAGTAGAATAGTTCTAAACAAGTAAACGGTGCCTCATTTTAAAAATTTTGATTAGAATGATCTCAATGGGTTTTATTGTCCATACCACGTTAGAAAGTCTTATAAAATTGTACAATACAACTTTCAGAAAACAGTAAAAAATCGAAGGACGAACTTCTTTAAAAATGAGACACAGTTTATTAGATTGCATTGTTCTGTTTAAAATGCTACAAATTTAAAGTCTTAACCATGAATAGTTTTCTAGAAATACGCCTTGGATAATGTAGAGCCTGATTTAAACTGAAATGTCAGAAATAGACAAGTAAAGTTTTGCGACTTAAATATATTGACCATCGGAAGTTTAAATTTTAGGCTTCAATTTAACTTTTTGTAATTAGAATTTCGAATTATCTTTTTACCAACATATATATAGTTTGAATATCTATCATTTAATCAAATCGATACAAATTTGGATCAGTTTGAGCCCAAGGTGTCCAGCAAGACCTTAACATTTTTAAACAGTTTTTTTCGCTTGCAAATTCAACAGATTTCAAATAACTGCTCATCCAAATTACATTGCTTATGTATTAAGCTAATACATTATGAGACACATATAGATTGTTAGCGTTGTTGGTCTCAGAACATCGCTGAGCAATGATTGATAAAATGCATGTATTAATGCACATTTTATTTAATTTATAATCGTTAAAATTCTCATAAATTCTGCCTTTCTACAGTTTTAAATAGAGTAGCAAACAATGACGTTACATATGCCCACCTTTCACTCTCTTCAGCACCATAGTTCTTCCCGTGGGTGAGCTTGTACATGGCCCACTCGCCGTCCAAGTCTTTGCTCATTGGAGCAGCGAAACTCAAAGCCAAAATGGCGGCGACCACAGCCAATCGGAACATCTGAAACATAAACGGGTGGGTAAAGAGATAACACGGTTACAAATAGCAATACCTGGAATGCAAAAACAAAAAAAAAAACAAAAAAAAAACAAAAAACAATATAAAGCCGAATTGCATTTGAATGATTTAATAAAATAACATCATATACAGATCGATAATTCTTAATCATTGATAAATACCAACATTCACATAAATAACGTCCTCGTTTTGTCTATTGATTAAGCTTCAGACAAGAAAATTAACTCTTACATACATATGGGTTGGCTTACCTTGTATTTACTCGGAGATTTGAAAACTGAGGAAGATTGAAGAAAATGAGCATTTATATAGTCAACAGATAATCTTATAGGAGCGTGCTATTGTCTTGTGATATATTGTGTCATATGAAGTTGTCATGTGAAAAATACCTTCAATTGAATTATTGTAACCATTGATTTCATTAGGCGAAAAAAAAAACTCTGTCACTTTGTCAAATTAATTTAGTTTGTCAGTATATTTCCAACCTGAATGGAAATTTGGCGAAAATAACCCAATTGCAAATAAGATGTTTAAAATATAAACTAGTTTTAATCTTTATCGAATTTGAAAACAAAACGATAAATACTCAGAGTAAGTAAAGAGCAGAGTTTATAATTTTTAAACGATTGGAGGTCAATAAGCTATCGATAGTACTCGGCACGTGGACCGGGTAAACGATATCTTTATAGTGTATCGTTTGTCTCATGATAGTCACGGCTTTTTAAAAGGGCCTAGATGGCCCAAATTATATTTCGTAATCAGTTTCTCACAGCAATAACTCTTCAAACGATTTTTTATTAAATTACTTTAACTTTTCTACTTAATTTTTCTCAGATCGACAAAGCTACGTTTTGTACCAAGACACATACCCAGGCTGTGTTGTCTAAGTCAGTACGTTGGCAAACCGAACGGTTCCTTCAACAGAGAATGTCAACCGTTTTTGTCATAATGGTTTATCCTGTAAAGTACCCTCAAAGAACCATTATTTCTAAGAGTATATGAAATATTCACTTGTCGATATCGATAATAAGCCAGATTTAACAATATCTATGATTCATTTGTATCAAAAATACTTGAGCAATAAATCGGAGTTTTTTTACATTGCTTGGTTATAATGCGATATTTTTTTAGCGTTTCTGAATGCTGGTGAAACTGGGATTGTGTTGTATTTAATTCGTTTGACATTTGCATGTTGGTTGTTACATTACAAACGGACAGTGGATTAAATAATTGAATACGACTGCTAGGAAGGCTTTTTTTGTTTTAATCATTTTTTTGTTTATTCTTATCAAGTTTTTAAGTGTGACAAATATAATATACAAAAAAGCAGGAATTTAGAATACAAATATGAATAAGGTTATTACTGTCATTAAGCCATAGCTTATATGGATGCATTTTTTCACAACTTTCTTTTTCTAATGTAGGTATACTGATTGATAAAAATAGGTGTCGCAACTAAGCCATAACGTTACTCTGTTTCAGACCGCTTTAAGCCCAATTCACACTATCGCGCGACAGTAGCATCTAGTATAAACTTTATTACGAAAAAAGTAGTGTTTTACATTATTTTCATGCAGCGAGACAGCGGCTTCGCATCCGGTGTGAATTGGCCTTTATAATATAAATATAGGTGTTTTAACTTATATTTACAACGATATCCTATAAAATTAGTTTGTTTCTAATATAGCGAGACTACTTTACAAATATAGGTATTATAACTTATATTAACAACGGTAACCTACACAATTGATCTGCTTCTGGTGGACGTATATCGCTTTATAAGTATAGGCCGAAAACTAAAATTACGTTATTCTTGCAATTTGTTTTCTTGGAAGACGGAATTCAGTCTTCTTTTAGTTATAGGCCTCAGACGGGTTCCTTAGTATCAACAACAAGAGTTCACATAAGTCTTCTGCACCGTGTAGCCTGTTCAGCCGACAGCTGTTTAAACACAACCCTAGTGAAATCTGATCTTCAAATTGAAATGTAATCTATGTAACTGTATAACCGTTTAACAATCATCGATCTGACAGCGCACGTGTTTCCCGTTCCCAATTACTGATAGATTTGAAAATGAAACAAATTTAAAAGATTTTGAAACAGGGGATTGCTTTCTCGGGTCCAAATGTAACGCGGATTTAATTATACTTCGAATTAACAAATATAAAGTACATTTTGTATTAAAAAAAGTAAAAACACCTCTGGTTTCCGTCTCTTGCTGGGTTTTAATGTATTAAATCACGCCTATGCTTTCTGGGTTCCAAAGCTAACAGGGATCTAAGTCTTTCACAACATAAGCTGTAAATAAACAAGTTTTGTTGAAAGTTTGCTGGTATTGACCTTATTTTTGAAGCAAAAAGAGTTTTGTCAAACCCCTAATTATTATTAGCCATCGCCAACGAGCGTCCGTCACAATGTGAACACTTGCGTAATACAGTAAACAGATAGTGCTGATCCACAGCACGTGCTAAGGGATATCAATAGCTCTTCTCAAATGAATGATAGGTTAAAAAATATCTGCTTACCTCTGTTTTCATTTCCTGAGCTAGTGTTAAGTACGATATAAGTAATTGACGGCGGTAACATATTTATCAACCTTGTTATATTATTTATGTAACTTTTTTAAAAATCAATTTTTTAGTATCTTTTATATTTATTTGAGAATTATGCTAACACCAAGTGGTTCTTTAAAGCGAGGCAAGGTTTTTTTTATTCCTACTTGAAAGAGTTCACCTGGTCAAAAATGCAATCGAAGGTATTGCTCATGACATCTTATTATGTATATCACAAGACAATAACATATAAGATAATCTGCTATCTATAAACCTGTACATCTTCTTTAATCTTCCTCGGGTTTTATCACCAGGTATCACCAAGGTAAGTCAGCGATTAGCAGGGGATTCGATTTAATTACATTTAATACAATTAAGTACAACCAGATGATAAAACTGGAATTTATAGGACGAAATACGTTTGGAGAATTATCCAATGGGTTTTATTTACACATAAACCATTTTCATATCAATTCAATGTCTTTGTTAAACACATAGTTTTAATGAAATAAATATTGATTAAATTTCGTTTTATTTGGAGAGTCCACTTTTGGAGAAATATTTTAACTGGTCCAGCCATCTCAGGACTATTTCCGATGTCCAAGACTCTGAAGCCTCTTCCACAAAAATGTCGTACAACAAAATGTATCGTACGATAAAACTATAAGAGTAAACAAATATTAGTATTTTTGTTATTTTGGGATAACACTTTGTTAGTTTTAACAGATTCTAGTTTATAAAATGTTCAGGTTGAACTCGTCCGGGAATCGAACCCACGACCCTCATTTAGAAGGTTAGTCAGCTGGAGTCCAGATAGAGGGCATTCACTATCCCTCTGATAGGAGAGTCACATCAACCTCTTAAATTCCAGAGTTATCATCTGGTTGTACTTAATTGTAATAAATGTAATTAAATCGAATAAGAAAATATCACACGAGATTTTATTTTCGCATGGCATTTTCTGAAAGAGGCTCTTGAAGACACTTGCACAAAATATCGTACGACAATTAAATCTCGTACCACATTTTTACGCCTATAGTTTAACGAAATTTAAGCGTACGATGTTTTTTTTTTGTCGTACGGCATTTTGTGAAAGTTACCCCTGGTCTTGTCTGGCCCTATTTACATAAAGGGGATGACTCGCGGCTGAAGCAATATACCACAGCTGTTGTTGCGATTCCTGGACATCTGTATATATCCTGCATCGCCCCAAGTTAAACCTCAGCTAAAATAGGAACACGTAAGTCCATTTAATCACATGCCATTTAAAACATAACCAGTTTGTGAACTCCTATTTTACCAGTAATGTCAATTCTGTTTTATCTGCTCGTGTGTGTGTGTGTGTGTGTTTCTCGTACTATCAAATCAATCTCAAATGATTTCATTCCGAAAGACACACAATTTTGTTAATACGTTTATCTAGACACAGAAATAGAATTGTGTGTAACATTATCTTATAAAGTATCGCAGAAGCTTGAGTGAAGCGATTATACATGACAAGTGATTCAGTGCGAAGCCATCTTCAGCTTGCAAGGGTCAAAATGTGTAAGACGAGACCAACACATCACTATGCATTATCTGAAAACATTACATTGCAAAGAATATATTCAACATGGGCAGTAACTCCTTATCCTTACACTAACGCAATGTGTCCTGTGATCCAATGTAATTTCACACCAAAATTTAGTACAATATTTCAAGTTTCAGAAATGAAACACCATACAATCATGCGTTGAACATGAGCCAATCACAGTAAGTATAATGAAATACAAAACGTACCATGAACTTGATGTGTACTAAATTTCAATTCAATTGCGCATAACAGTTATTAAAAAAAACACACCCATAAATCTGAATTATTACAGAATGACTGTACTTGACAGAACAATGGAGGAAACTGATTCGACACAGTATGCCACCGACCAGAGTATGGTGTGTGCACACAAAACATGTATTTAAATGCCCAAAATCACACCATCGTAATTTCAACAAATATACACCCCCCAACAAAATATTGAAAAAGGTCAATTTGAGAGTGCGAGAAGCTACAAATAAATACAGTTCTGTCAAACACTCTGTCAAAGGAGGGACAAACGGAAGGCAACAAGGAAATTTTATCTAGCACAAGCAAAACAAGATTAGAGAAATGAGACAAACGTATGCTGTAGTGTGGGCATGTCAAATATTTAATGAATGAACCCGCATAATGAAATCAAGTCAATATTAAACAATTGAAAAGATCCATGGTTATGAGAAAATCATTAGAAATACATTAACCAATACATTAACCAATACATTAACCAACAGTCTTACATAATAAACAATGTATCATTTTGCAAGAAATATATTAAAAAATTCTGTAACATATTTAAAACTAAAAACATGATAAAACACTACTGAAAAGCTTAAATTGACTAAATTTACAGTCAAGTTAAATCAGTAGTGGATTTAAAAACAGTTATAACATTACCAATCATAATTACTACCGGTAGTCATTTTCATACAATATCTTCTGTAAATTGTCAAGGACTAAGTGAACATCTTCAGACCTTTCATAAAAAAAAAACTACACCCGAAGGCTGAAATTGTATGTCGATATATAAACATTAGTATATACAAATTGTGTTATATTAATAAAATAACAATTTTTATCTCTCATAAAATATAGATAATATCACTTTTTGTCTTACCGGCCACGACATGGGTTATCAAAACATGTCGTATAACTACATTTACCCTTAACAATATGACTGGTATATAGAAGGCTTGGTATTACCATTTACAATGTTAAGCTTCTCAAAAGCATATAAAGTGCATATCACTTGTTTATCAGCCATAATTGTCCCATCTGATAGTAGTCTGTCCATAAAAAAATGTTGGTTCCTATAATCTGTTGTATCATTAATACTGTTCCATAATTGCGCTTACATTGAGATGAACTTTGACATGCCCAATGTGTTTAGGAAACCACCCTTGCCACTACTGGCAACAAACAGAGGCAAGACAGGTCAAATACAGGAGAATCACAGTATGTAAAACACAGGCATCAACAACATATCGGCTTCATGGTGCCCTTAGCTCTGGGAGCACCAGGGCAACACGAAGCTCCCTCCAAACTCTCCTCTGGAATGAATGAATCTGTGGACTGAATTATTTTCAATATAGTCAAGTCAAATACTTTTATTTAAACCGTAGTTTGTTTGTTGGTGTGTTTGAAATAAACACAGTCTGCTTACCATTCTGTGTAAGCTAATATTTAATCCAAACAATACCGTGCAGTTGCTTATCAAAACATTTTGGTAGTATAAATACACATGGTTTAAAAATGCAATTATAACAAAAACAACAATTAATATCACAATTGGATGTATAAAGGCTCTCCAGAAGCCCCCAACTTATTATTCCTTTGTTAACCAAAGGGGATTGTCTGTTTGTCCAATTCCCTGTTTAAGAATTTTGTATTTGGAATGATATTGGTTTTGTCTGCATGATTGCACGCTTCAGCTGCTCGTAACACACAAACATGACAATATTCCAGGAACCAAGTCGGATGAAGGATGGCACAAATCTGCAAATACAACAGAAATCATGTTCAAAACAATATTCATCGGAATAGGGCAATCCTGATAATAAATCTGTATACATGTATATACAGATATGTATTATAAACCAATACATATATACCGGCTTCGAAATTAGGGGAGCATAAATGCACTGGTCCACCCAGATTTCTCCTTGTGCATCCAATATTAAATGTCCACAAGCATTAATAAAAAATTGTTTTCATCTGATGAAACATGTCTTAATCGGGAAAATTTTAATTGCGTGATATCTATTAATTGAAACATAAATGTTTGTTATAATTGAACACATGTAGCTTTATTCATTATCATGAATTACCACAACATGCCAAAACCTTAACAGGTGTTCCCTTTTAAAATATGGATGTAAACCGCGCACCCAAAAGATGGTTAGATAGATCGATTAACTATAGGATAGTAAATGCGGCAAAAGTTCTCTATCTATGTGGTATAGCCCCGATAGTTTTAACAACTTTCGATAGTTTATTTTTTCCCCTTAGTAAATCAGATGATATGCTAACAGGATTCCCACGCATCTTGACAGAGCTGCAGAGGCTGACAGCTGAATGAGCGCCGAATTCTGACACAGTGAAGACGGCGATTGCTCTCTACATAAAGTACGATTAGCTGGACGGTAAATTAGCATGTTTTTAAAAATCTATAAAACGTTAATAAATTCCCTGTTACTCTTTACTGCTGTCGAATGAGGCAAATGTCTCAGTAAGTGGAAATGGATTGGCATTTTAAGGTTTACAGTGAAGACCAAGAGAAAAAACTAAAAAAAATTTAGGCCAATATTACTTTGTTGGCCAATATTCCAAAATATGACCCTCAAACACATGCAAAGCATAGAGAGAACTGTAAATGGGGTATTACATTTATTTCATTTCTAAATGAAATTTAAATAATTGTTTGGGTAATTTGCAAAATGAGGTTCATTTTTAGGTGTCACAATGCCCTAACTTAAAGTTACGATAGTCCTACACCGCACATAAGGAAGGTCTTGTTGGTCATCGAATGGGACGAAATTCCAAAGTGTGCATTATGCGCTGCCAAAGGGATGTCTCAAATCGATCGAGATCATATTTAGATTTTTTGGTCCCTTTTCCTATGGTTGAGCTCACCAGAAAAATGGAATTGACTGGTTTTATTATAATTTACTGATTGATTGATTGAAGGGTAAACGCCAAGAGCTACCTTGATAAACTTTCAGCAACATTGCATTTTTGTGTTTGTGAATATATAGGCTAGCTCTCCATTCAATGCACTTACAGGATTAAACTGTCAATGCAACCCCACTTACCCTTTATAAAAGGCTCTGACTCCTCCTTCTCTGAACATCTTCGTGGCACAGTTAATAGCTCCAGAATATTGACCAGGGCTGGAGTTCATAAAGCGCGTCTTTACAACATCGACGGGGGAGGCAATCACTGTAGTGCAGAATCCTGCTCCGAAGGCAGACATAAAGTGGCAGGGCATATTGTCGGACATCAGCTGACTGCGCAAGATTTGAGTCTTAATTAGGTCGTAAGAGACCAATTCCGAAGCATTAACAACGGAATTTCTGGTAACATTTGGCAAAGTCCCTGTTCATGAAAAAGAAACACAGAATACCATTTTTAGCAAATAAACTGAATGTTATAAATTAGATTACCATAAAGTAATAGTAAATTAACATATTGAAATAAATTGTTGAAAATGATCACAATATCTAGGTCATCGAATACAGTTTTTTTGTTGCTTTTTTGGTTATGTTTGCTTGGCTGGGTGTTATGTCACAGTTATTTCACTCATTTGAGGGTGTGCAGCCCTACACCCTACAAACAATGACGATATGATTATCATATGGTGTTAACAGTAACACATCCCGAACACAGCAGGTTCGTGTGAACCTTAGTTTTAAGAGCAAAAGGGCAACAAGCGACCTCCCAATCACCTTGCTGGCTATTTTGCCAAGAATGCTGCCTCAATCAGTATGGATCAGTAAGTAGAGGGATTAGAAACACCGCTGCTCTTCGAATCAGCGAACCATGGATGTGTTACTCGGTGGGCTAGTTCTAATCGACCTATTGGACGATGTGGTCAAATATATGAAGCCTGCTGAGAAGCCACGTGTATTGTATGGATTACCAGTTAGGGCTAGCTTGGCCTACGGAGCAGACCTTATACATTTGGCCAACTCGTCCAATAGGTCGATTGGAACAAGCCCACCGAGTAAAACTATTGAATGATTCTGTAAACAACGTGAGAAATCTATTAATCTGACCTAGAATATATATAAAGTTTCATTAAAAAAAAAAAAAAAAAAATTCTGAACCATTTTGACGATAAGGTCTGGAAACCAATGTCTGACTGATGGACAGACAAACAACTGAAGCCATTAATACCATACCTCATACAGTGGTATAATTAAGGTAATTTCCATATGTGTAAAAGAAGTGTTTACCTTTCCACAAGCCCCTCACGCCTTCCTGTACAGCAATAGTCCTGTATGCCTGCATACATCCAGTATACCGCCTACCAGTCGTGCTATTCTGCGCCTGCATTCTAACTTTAACTACATCAGTCGGCTGTGCACATAAGACTGCCAGCCCACCAGTGGTAATACCAGCCAAGATGCGGATAAATATGCTCTGAGAATTTTCATCTGTAAATTAAAATATTATTTTATTGCAATGATTTTAAATCTCCTTAACAGAACATCCATACATATGTTTCGGGGAAACCTCATTTCAGGGTTAATTTACCTGTATCATTGATCAATCAATATAACCCAATAGTTGACCAAGTAACTTGTTGCTATTTTGAGGGTTATTGCAATAGTTGTAGTCACTATTAGTAAATGTGGTTTCAATAGTTATAGTCACTATTAGTACATGCAGTTTCAATAGTTGCAGTCACTATTAGTAAATGTGGTTTCAATAGTTGCAGTCAGTATCAGTACATGCGGTTTCAATAGTTGTAGTCTCTATTAGTAAATGTGGTTTCAATAGTTGCAGTCAGTATCAGTACATGCGGTTTCAATAGTTATAGTCACTATTAGTACATGCGGTTTCAATAGTTGCAGTCACTATTAGTAAATGTGGTTTTAATAGTTGCAGTCACTATTAGTAAATGTGGTTTTAATAGTTGTAGTCACTGTTAGTACATGTGGTTTCAATAGTTGCAGTCACTATTAGTAAATGTGGCCTCAATAGTTGTAGTCACTATTAGTAAATGTGGTTTCAATAGTTGCAGTCACTATTAGTAAATGTGGTTTCAATAGTTGCAGTCACCAGCTGTACACGTGGTTTCAATAGTTGTAGTCACTATTAGTACACGTGGTTTCAATAGTTGCAGTCACTATAAGTAAATGCGGTTTTAATAGTTGCAGTCACTATTAGTAAATGCGGTTTTAATAGTTACAGTCACTATTAGTAAATGCGGTTTTAATAGTTGCAGTCACTATTAGTACACGTGGTTTTAATAGTTGTAGTCACTGTTAGTACATGTGGTTTCAATAGTTGTAGTCACTATGAGTAAATGCGGTTTTAATAGTTGCAGTCACTATTAGTAAATGTGGTTTTAATAGTTGTAGTCACTATTAGTAAATGTGGTTTCAATAGTTGTAGTCACTATTAGTAAATGTGGTTTCAATAGTTGCAGTCACTATAAGTAAATGCGGTTTTAATAGTTACAGTCACTATTAGTAAATGTGGTTTTAATAGTTGTAGTCACTATTAGTACACGTGGTTTCAATAGTTACAGTCACTATTAGTAAATGTGGTTTTAATAGTTGCAGTCACTATTAGTAAATGCGGTTTTAATAGTTACAGTCACTATTAGTAAATGCGGTTTTAAT
>JARFOD010141618.1:0-13075 GCA_031763545.1 Mopalia muscosa
TCACTGATCTATCATTGGATAGTTCAAAATTGGCTGACCAACCAGAGTGCAGGAAAACTTAGCAGCACAGGATTTGACGATTCAACTGGTACTTGTGATCCTTTTTTAATGGATGATAGCCAGAGTTCCAATCAGATTATGAAAATGGAAATTAATGTATTGTGTTACACATACAAAGTTTTACTTATTAAAGAATATGGTTTTTGAGTTGTCTTCTCCTTTAATGTTTCTCCAGTGCTGAGGGAAGCAGTATGTCTATGCTTGAAAAATACTGCCTTTGGCCAAATTAATTGGCACGGATAATGCACCATGTGTCCAAAGTGAGGAATAGTGGGCATCTTGTCACTTCATTTTCCGGGAATGTGGGTATAGTGTCACTCTTCAAGACCGAATTTGTGGGCATATTGTCACTCCTCTAGTAAGGAGATGTGCAACCTACTGTCACACTTTAATCCAGGAACTTTGGGCATAATATCATTCCTCAATCCTATGGAAGTGAGAATATTGCCACTCTTTAAACCCAAGGACGACTCCTAAAACCTGGCATGGGCAAATTGTCTTTCTTCAAACTCGGGGATGCGGGGATCGTATTGTCACTATTGAAACCCGGGGACGTGAGCATATTGTCATTCCTCATACCCGGTGATGTGGGCATATTGTCACTCTTGAAACCCGGAGATATGGGCATATTATCACTATTCAAATCCGGGGATGTGGGCATATTGTCACTCCTCATGCCCGGGGATGTGGGCATATTGTCACTCATGAAACCCGGAAGTGTGGGCATATTGTTACTCTTCAAACTCGGATGATGTGGGCATATTGTCACTCTTCAAACCCGGGGTGTGGGCATATTGTCACTCATGAAACCCGGAGATGTGGGCATATTGTTACTCTCCAAACTCGGGGATGTGGGTATATTGTCACTCATCAAATCCGGGGATGTGGGCATATTGTCAATCCTAAAACTCAGTGTCCTGTAAGCCAAGTTGCGCTCAAGCCCACTCTGCATTTAGGCATATTTCTTTTTGGTGCACCACAAGCATCAGAACCGGATTAATGCCAAAATGGGGAACCAAAAAAAAAAAAACCAAACAAACATTTAACAGGGTGATCTTACTATCCTGACGCCTCGAGTCCATGCTATAGTTGGCTTGTCAGTAAAATCCATATATCCACATGTGCTCACCGTCTGGCCATTTAACGAATGTCAGAAAATAAGAACGTTTTTCCTGTCTAATTCAACAATGACTACATATTTATGGTTAAGCTCTAACGGGAATAAAATATCCACACGCCGTTCACGAAAATCTAATTTGTTTATTTTCAGTTATTCATGGGACACACCTGTGAAGGAATTTCTGGACGAAGATTTCCGGTTGGGGAACAAGGAGATCACCAACCACGCCACCTTACGAGATATTGTTTCTCACCGTACTGGTCTGACGGGGGCTGGAGGGATTATCCTTAACAAAGGGATGGGGCCAAATGAGATGAAAAAGTAGGTAGTCACTCAATATAACGATTAGCATGTTTACATGCATTCCGCAGAACTTATTTATTTGCTTGTCATTTCACGCCATCACAAAGCCTATCATAAACATAATCTCAAGATATTTATATTTTGGTTTCATTTTCGTTGGGGAATATACTTTGGCAAAGATTGGGACCTCTCGCGGTGAACGAGTTGTCTAGAGTATGTGTCTTTTTGTCACAAATCTGCCTCGCCTCTGTATCGGAGTCTATTCCTACGGACCAGGCCTGCGGCTGTGGCTTAGTGATTAGCGAGTGCATTTTCTGAGCCTACTAACATTCGATGTACCGTCCACAGGATCGAGTCCGTCTGATGACCCTCAGGTATAACAGTCACAAGATGTGTTTCCGGCAATCGCAGGTGTCGTTTTTCTAAGGTTTCCTCTCGGGTTTCCACCGTAATAAGGCAAGGGACAGTGTGAAGTGGACAATCCGTCGTCATATGAGTGAAATACCCTTGAGTACGACGTCAAACAAACAAACAAACAAACCCATGGACCATCTGCGGGTTGCTATGCCAGCAACCATCGGGTTTTCCTGGTATTGTCTGAGCAGTTTCAAGTCAATATTACCTATATTTCACTTATATGACGACGGATTGTCAACTTCATACTACACCTAGCCTTGTTACGTTGGAAAACCGGGATGTAACCTCGTAAAAACCCCCCCGCGGTTGCCGGAGCCACAACATTGGACTCATATACCTGACGGTCGACAGGCGGGCTCTGTTTAGTATTAAGCGCGCACACTATCACAAACCACGGCAGGGGGCCTCCCATAATCTGTTTTACACTATTCCCATACCCATTTTGGTTCATATCCATCTGGTACTATGTAAGTTCCATTGTCAGAATCCGTGCCGCCGACAAAGAATCATGGGAATCGGGTGTAGACTAAAAATCAAACTACAACTGAAATGGACACCGTGACAAGTCTATCATATAATGGATACCTAACTAACTTATCTGTCCAATAGTTGTGTCTTTTAGAAAAGAAATGAACTAAATACTGTCATGATTTGAAACACCATAATAAAGGTAAATTGTTTCTTATTTAATTATACACCAACCTTTATTGGCAGTCGTATGTTGTTCATGGAAAAGAAGACCGCTTTTCGAACAAAACAGGTTGAGAGCAAAGTTCTGTTCAACCTACTTCAAGTGGCACTGGAAAAGATTGGGGGCAAACCATGGGATATGCAAATTAGAGAGCATTTATTGGGCCCGATCGGTATGACGTCAACACAGTTTTTACACGAAGCTGAACCTCAGTACAGAAAGTTCGCAGTTCCCCGGATGAAGGTCAACAGTAACCTGACACATGTGCCATGGGAAGCTGTAAGGTAAGCAGACATCATGTCCGTCATGTCAGGCGAAAAGTTAAGTTTTGGGTTAGAGTTTATGATGAACATTTTTTAAAACCCTTACCCTGGAGCTACCACAAAACGTAACCCTAGAAGAGCTAACTATTACCTAAACCAAAGCAAGCCTTAAACCTTTATAATGTTTTGACAAATGAGACAAAAGCACTCCATACTGTTATGATATTCTCACAAATGAGACCACAGTACTTAATTCAGACACTTATTGTAAAGTTATCCATTTCTATCTTACCTATTTTAGCACAGTCAATTTGGTGGGGCCATCTTCGTCAATCTGTTCCACGGCTTATGACATGGCCAAGTGGATTAATTTCCTCCTACAGGAAGGTCAGAATCTAAGGGGTCAGACCGTGGTCAGAAAAGAGGTCCTGAATGAGCTCTTTCAGCCGGCGATTTCCCTTGTTGGGTCCAAAAACATCCAAACAAACAACTTCAATCAGCAGGAAGGAGGTCCAGTCACCTTCACACAGGACACAGCTGGTTTAGCCTGGACCCTGGGATACTACAGAGGTATGTTTATACACACGGACTATATCATCATGCAGTATCACTCAGTAGAGCAACAATTACTATGTTTGTCTAAAACAAGAGTTGTTTCATCTGTCACAAGTAGTCCACATCGAGCATATGCTGAGTCATCAGTTTTAGTTTGTAAATAGCCATCATGCGCAGATTCTTCTGTTTGTGTTAAGTCCACATCTGCCATGAGATGATTTATTAGTTTTGATTGGTCCATATCCATCGTTGGTTGATTCTTCAATTTTGATTAGCCCACAGACACCATTAACTTTTTCTTCGGGTTTAAAATTGATTTCGATTTCCGATAGATGTGTGCATATTTGTCTTTCTATACATTTACTTAATATATATAACCCCCTCATAAACAAATCTTTACAGACTAGAAATGTGAGAGACAGATTGTCATCCCCAGCGGATAAGTCACCATGACTAATGTAAACTGTTGGAATTTCTAGAAAGCCTATTGCAAGTTGGTCAGATGTTCCCAATACTTACTCTCACCATGTATTATTTTCAGGGTACAAAACTGTGTCAAAGAAAGGATCTTGGTTAGGTTATGAGTCGATGCTTACCATGATTCCTGGCAGACGAGTGGGAGTTTTCACATCGTTTACCGGTCAAACGGGACAGAAAGCAGATGCGATAAAGTCTCTGATCAGTCTGTATGCCTTGGACATCATGCTGAACGAGGACCCTTGGGTCGATGTGCCCAGAATCTGTAGTACAGTGGATGAAGTAGTGAGCGCCATGCCCCAACCTAAGCAATCTTACACGCGCTCATACCTGAGAACAGACATCAGCCCACATCGTCCTTTGCAGGCTTACGTCGGTAGTTATGGCAATGGTCTTTATGGCCAGCTGCAGATAAAGGTCAGCAACGACACAAGGAACGCCCTGAATCTAATCTACGGTGAACTGGGCAACTACCGCCTATTCCCGTCCAGGAATCTGGATGAGTTTTACCTGGACGCAGTTGCGGGACCCCTTTGGTTCACCACTCGAGCAGATGACTACGTTCGCTGGGGGCCGATCATTGTGACGTTCAACAGCTCCAAACAGGAAAGACAGGCTGAACCGCAGCAGCCCACCCCGGAGCCCGAAGAGACGGAGGAAGGCGAGAAAGAGGCGGATGCATCGGAGGATGAGGAAGAGGATACTATTACAGGCATTGCCATTCCGAGCTTTGACCGCAAGTTCCCGCCAAAATTTCGCAGAGACTTTGTTTTAAAACAAGCATTTAAAGAAGTTAAAAGGACTCAGTTTAACGAGTGCGATGGAGTTGGTTCCGCTGTGGCTTCATCTCTGCTTTTAGTTTTTTCAATTACTCTTAATTTCTTGTGGTGTGTATGATTGAAATCGTTTTTTCACATTTTTGTTTTCTAAACTTTTCACACTGCCCATCTTTGATCTCTGGACTAACTTTTATGACTTCTCCTTCTCTCATTACATAGCTCTCTAATTTTAGAGTTGTGGCACTGTTTCTAGTTGAGTTGTCACCAGACACGTGCTTCCTTCTCTTTATTATTTACATTTGTATTTGATGTGGTGCGCCTATACGTAACTGGTATTTAATTTTATGTTCATTATCTGTTCATTCATATAACATGGCAATGACGGTGTGCCAAATTATAGGATAGATTCTGTCCTTTGAATTTCCTCTGGGCCTGACACAGTGTTTTCAGTCAGCGGTCTGAATTGAGCAGTTGTTAACCATATCTCCAAGACTTAACAGTTCAACCAAGGGAGTCTCGTAATGTAAATAGGGGGCACAGCAAGCCGTCCTCTGGCGTTAAAACGGTCAAAATTCATGGACTTTTCTGTAAAGTCTTCATGCAAAAATGTGTGTGACGTCATGTAAAAGCTCCACTACCACGAATGTTCTGACATCAGAGGACTGCTTTGCAAGAATAAAATTACCTTCCTTGCCAACTTCCCGAGATTCATTAGACTTATGAGTCAGACAATCTCAGACTTGGCCAATCAGAGTAAGTATATACGCTCGTCGTCTGAATTCGTTCTAATACAGGAGCACAATCAGCTCGCAATATTATGGAAATTATATTGGACCATCGTTTTGGACACTCGATACACCATGTGACATAATCAGATTGAAAAAGATATGACAAATATGTATATTTTAAAAAAGTTGCTAGTTGTATTCATGTTACCCCAACTATACCTGGACTTGTATTACGCTTTAATTGTAAATATTCTTATGCGTTTTGTGCTTTAGTTTTTACATTAGGATAGACACTTTTGGTGTTTTTTTTGGAAACACTTATCGAAATCTGTCTTTAAGGAAAAAAAATATATTGATTTGTTTTATTTGTACTTTTCATACGTTGTCTCCTTTATACTGTCATTGTGCATATATACAGGAGAGAATTATAGAAAGCGCTGTCCAACATCTGAACGACATGTCTGTTAAAAATGATTTGCATAGAGGGCGCTATCCCTATTAGAAGCCCCGCATCTGTTCAGGACACATATTTGTCTCCCTTATAATGTCATGGCGTATATATACGGAAGAGCATGCATAGAGGGCGCTATCAAGCTTAGGAGCGACGACTCAGTTAAGAATGTCAAGAATTTGTCTCCCTTTTACTGTCATGGTGCATAGGTACGGAGGATGTGCATAGAGGGCGCTATCCAATTATAAAAGCGCATCTGTTTATCAGGACAAATATTTGTCTCCCTTCTACGGTCATGGTGCATATATACGAAAGAGTATTATAAAGAGGGCTATCCAACTAAGAATGAAAAAATTCATGATATGTGAATATCTGTTCCAGAATGGAATTATCTTGTGTGAACTCATTTATCCTCGTGTTTGATAAATCCCATGTTGTTAGCCTGGTATCAAACATCTTAATGTTGCCTTATTTATATTAACTTCCATCAAGATCTTACAATAAATTATTAACAACTGAACTTCTTTTTTTCTGTTTACATGCATGCAAAATAAATTGATCGACAATAATCGACCCCGCCACAACCATAAAATGTGAAGTGAAGTGAGAAAGTTGGAAGGTCAGTCTTTCTCCAGTGGTAAGAAATACAGTATTGCTCTACTCCCACACGGTACACGGTACAAGTCCTTACTTGGAGCCAAACGGCAATAGTCTCCTTGTTAAAAGTAATTATCAAGCCCCGCGCACGATGTTTTAGAGAAGTGTAACACATAGTTATCGGTTTATTCATGAAGCTATAAAGAGCTCTTTATAGCTCAATGGTTTATTGCAGCCCTGTATTTGTGGGTTCATTGTTTACATACATTTCTAAAAACATGAAACTTGTAAATTTGTAAGCATATTCAAATGAAGTTATGTATACTGTGGGATTAACTAATTTGTCTGGGCTTGTGCAATATACGTTTCAAAGTTACTATATTTTATTTTTGAATGAAGGGGACTACTTCGCCTTGCGGTCAAGGTTGGCTAGCACATTGTTTTAGCTGATTATCCTTTCCTTCGTCTATCCCAGCCGGTGTCGGAAGTAGGATATCAATCCAGTGCTATTGAAATATATACCTGATCTTTATCTGATCAAGACTTGTTACGTGAAATAATAGACGTAAAAAATAATTATCTTTTAAGTCCAGCGATTTGATTGGCTGGTTAAACAGCCATCATATACAATCTACATGTAGCTTTTCAACACCAGCTTCATGTTTCGGATACACCCACTCCGCCATGTTCTTACCAGGAAGTCACGTGGCGAATCTCACATGTAATTTGCTGGACCCACGATGACCACATAATTTACTTTTATTTTGCGAATATCACTACAGAGCATGGTCCTGGTTTATGTTTGATTGACTGGGGTTTAACGCTGTACTCAATGGTATTTCACTTATATGACGATGGAGTGTTCACTTCACCGTGTTCCTCGTCTCATTTCGGCAGAAAACCGGGAGGAAAACCTCGTGAAAACCATCCCCTCGATTGCTGGAGCCACATTGTGTGACTCACTCATATATATACCTGGTGGTCGAGAGACTGACTTGACGTCGATCCTGTGAATGGTAAATTGAATCAGGATTGGTAAACCCCTAAGCCACCGACGTTCCTGGTTTATGAATTAGCCGACTGTACCCTATATCATGTCGGAAATACCTTGTAAAAACCACCCCTCAATTGCTGGAGTCACAACACGTGATTCGTTCATATAACTGATGGTCGACAGATGGACTCAATCCTGTGAACAGTACATCAAAGCAGGTTCAGTTTAGTAAGGGCACACACTACCACTAAGCCACAGCCGCCGGCCTCTGTGAGAGTAGGCTTGCTACTTAGTCAAAACTTTGGAAAAAATATGGAAATTTAGTTTTTAAATTTTCCTTTCCCTGACAAAGTAATATTTGCTAGCCTTTATGTCAACTGATTTAGGGCTATGATACCTGGGCCGATCTGATTAGAATCAATTCAAAAAGGCTTGCAAAAGCTCAGATTATGATATGATGTAAAGGTGTACCATATAGTGTCAATTGGTTTGCAAACTGACCAATCACAGAGCTGCTACAGGACCATGGTTTGCAAATGCTGAATACTTAGGTTGACAAAATAGACTTAACAGAAATCCTGGTATCTAGCTTAGCACATATTCTAGTTTGACTTTGCACAACAACATGCAACAAAATACATTACTTATGCTTGTCTAGTTTGTCTCAACTAAACTCAATTTGTAACCATCAAGTACCATCTAGCTTTTTAACACAGGCTAGGAACTTTGGGATAAAACCGCACCATTACTGTTTTACCAGGAAGTGACGAAGGTGCTCTTTCTTTACAATAAGCCAAAGGTACATAATTATTTTAAAATGGGTAATGTAGGTCAACATAAAATCGAACAATTTCATTCATTTTAAAATGATAAAACTTGTTAGTATCTTTATAATTTGTTTGATTTGGGTGACTGGTATCTTAAAAAAAGCAATTTGATTGGTGTACAGCTGAATCACATCAAAACATAGTCCCGGTGTATTTATACAGTTGTAATTTGTTTTTCTACAACTGCACAATTTATGCCTTTTTAGCGGAAATCACTATTTGTAGACATTCAAAATGGCACCAAGTTATGACCAAACGGGCTATAGGTAAGGCATGGAGGTAAGCCCGCTTCCGGTTTTAATCAAATGAACCAAACTGGGTTTTCACTGGTCAGCTGGGATGGTGACTTTTCACAAATCCTATCATGATTGGTATAGTTGAACACCATTCTGCGAGCCCTTGTGTCAAATCATAATGTTAGTGATAAACAAAAGATGGGGAGCTATTTTGATCTGGTTTAAATCAGATTGATACTTTGGCTATCCTTAATGTAGGATCTCCCCTGTTAAGTCTTAAGGATGCATAGTATGTATTTACAGATAAACCATATCCCTTACTCAGACATGATATTTTGTTTGTTTGTTTGATTAGTGTTTAACGTTGCACTCAAGGGTATTTCACTTATAGGATAACGGATTATCCACTAAACGCTGTTCCTTGTCCATAACGGTAGAAAACTGGGTGAAAACAATGTCAAAACCACACCAGTAACCAGAGCCATATCATGTGACTCACTTATATACCTGAGGGTCGACAGAGGGACTTGATCGTGTGAACAGCACTCAGACATAAGAGGGGAATGTTTGTTCAGAAATGGATATAGAGATTTTTACAGGTAAGTCAATGTTTGTGTAATTAATCATCATTCCCAATTAATTTATTTTAAAAACCAATATAATACATGATCACAGAGAGCTCATAAAAACAGATCTATACAAAAAATCAGTTGGATGAATCTAATGTTTTAGCTGGATTATCCTGATTACTGTTTCTTGCCAGTTCGATGGAGGTCACCAGCTTTTAATCTCTGTTTAACCACAGAGACTTCCAATGGCTCAGCCGACGAAAGGCTATCAGGAAGACAGCGGAACGTCCAGCATGTGTATTTGTCCAAGTTTGCGGGCTCTATTTCGGGATCAGCTGCTGTGATGGCTTTCTTCAAATCTTCAGAAGACACAGAACTGAAAACAAAACCAAGACCCAATTACTACTATCTCATTCAATTAGCTGATGATTTTGTTTTGTTTGATTAAGGTTTCCTTTTATGACGACTAACTGTCCACTTCACACGGTTCCTTGCCATATAATGTTGGAAAACAGAAAGGAAACCTGGTAAAAACCACCCCCTTGATTGCCAGAGCTTTGTTGGTAATAAACTCAAAACATATGGCTCTTAGCCCGGGGCTTGCTGCTCGAAAGAAAATTAAGCACTCATACCAGATTAAATTGCTAATAGTGGTTTAGAGATAGGCCTACAGTATGGCAGGACGTCATCTATAAGTGGATTAAATTTAATTGCACTCTGACTCTTTGAGCAGCTGGCCACTAGAGGCTAATAAAAATTCTGATATTAACCAACCTGATATCTTCAAGGTGTGAGATAATTTCTTCCACAAATGCAGTTTTCTGTTCATCTGTGTATTTTTTCACCTCTTCTAGGAAAGGCCCCGTCTTGCCCTCATCATCCTGAAATAATAAACATGATTATTAGGTTTTCCATTGGTTGATTCTTGTTTTATGCAGTGCTCAAATATATTTTACTTATATGTTGGCCCTGTATTTCAGCAAAAATTGACACTGGCATCAAATTGGAAAGTCAATTGCCCTCCATCATGCTAAGTTCAGACAGGGTTTTAAAGGGATTTGACATAAATCATGCGATTTAGGAAAGTGTTAAAAATGATTCTTGTCCAAATGTTCGTAGTACTTTAAGTTGCTAAAGCGGTATAAAAAAAGAAGAAAAAAAAAAAAGCCAGATAGTTTGAAGATACACAAGCATAGAGGAAGGTTGATTTATTGATTGATTGGTTGGTGGTTTATGCCGCGCTCCATGGTATTTTACTGATAGGACAGCGATGATCTCTATTTTCTAAAACAGCTCCATTGCTACTGCAGGTGATTATCTATTTTCAAGTAGGTTGATGTATTCCAACAACAATTGACACTAGCACAACCATAAAATGTGAAGCGTTTTGATAAAGCTTGAAAGTTAATCTTACTGCGTGGCTGCATGCAACCAGACAAGATACTGGTAGATAAATGGCAGATGTATTTGATGGATATATTTTTTTTAACAATTTGCTTTGATCTTTCTCTGACTGCTAAAATGGGGTAAGTGTGGCAAGGCTGATGACAGAACTTTGTTGCCTTAGATTTGACTGGGGATGAGACTGGTATGGGTTACTGTTGTTACACCTGTAGACAAATTTCAACAGAAAGGTGTTGACCTACCTCCATAAAGAGATGTTTATAATCTAACTCCTCTCCTTCTTTGGTCTCTAACTCGAGAGTGGCGGATTTCACCAGATTATTGAGCGCCTCCTCAGATATCAGGGGAAAGAACTCTGATAACACCTGCTGAAATTCTTCCACTGTTAATTTCCCAGGATTCCCTTTTTCTACATCCACCTTAGTTAAATGATTGACCAGGTTAGCCATGATCTGTAACTGACTGTGATAGACTTCTTCCTCCACCTACAAAACCATAAACAAGATGAACTCAATGTAGGGCCTAAAGTGTCAGGCCTGTGCTGTTGGGGAGAATGGATTGAACAGGGTCTTCCCATGGATATGCCATCTTATTATACAAGGACTTATTATTAGGTTTCCCAAAATGTTTGCAGTCTTGGTCTAAATTTTCCCTTTTTCTACTAATTTTGTCAATCTGATCAGCAATAAGGTGTATTTTTCAGCCGATATGCTTAATTTTTGATAAATGCATATTTATGTATTTAAAAAATTCGTAAATGCCAATGTTAGGTTAAATATCTCACAATATTTTAGGGAAGATAACAAAACAGGCCTTAGTTTCACAAATTGTAAAATCTAACGAATATTTTATCCAAAATTATTTTGTTTTTATCAAAAATAAGTATCATTTTCACAATTTTTGAATCGAGTGATAAATTCTCTTTATTGTCTGTCGCTATGTGGCACTTTGTTCTTTGCCTCTCACCATGTTGCATCAAGTTCTAAAGCTTTAATGGAATATGTAAACTTGCCAAAAAGCAGTTAAACAAAACTAAGGCAGGGTGTAACATTCCTTGTACATCCTCATTTATGTTTGTTTGCTTGGCGTTTAATGTCATACTCGTACTCAATGGTATTTTCACTTATATGATGACGGATTGTCCACTTCACACTGTACACAACCTTATTATGGTGGAACACTGGGAGGAGCCACAACATGTGACTCGCTCATATATCCTCATTTATGAGTTGGCACAGAACAAAATGGCTCCCATCTTGAGAGATTCCTGCATAACTTACCTCACCAATGAGTATTGTCCAGAATAGACCGAGGTTTTCATCATGGGAGTATCTCTGTAAAGCATCGTGTAGGTTATACCCCCATTCTACAACCATCTGTTTCAGACCAAAGCGCCGGGTCAGGTAACTGTTCAAAAACTCTGCCAAACTTGCTCTTCTGCCATCTGTGCTCTGTGTCCCAACAGAAAATGAAAACATGTATAACTCTCACAGAAATATACAAAATACAAATGGCTATTAACAACGATGTGTTATTCTAATAGAGTCAAATGTAGGCTACATGTTTTTGTGGTTATTCACTAAAAAGTGTAAATTTTCTTCAGGAATGTGCATCCTACAAGGATAAAGTGATAATTTTGAGCTCTGAATTTGAGCTAGTACTCACTCTAATCACAAAACAAATCTTTAACCTAACCCTTATACAAAACTTAACCCTAACCAAAACCTGACAACTAAAATGACTTCATATCATAACTAACAGACTTAAATACCATTATTAAGTTTGTTTAAATGGGGTTTTGCTTCATATTCATGAGTATTTCACTTCTATGTTGACAGATTGTCACTTGTGACTTGTCTAAATATAGTGGAAGACAAAAAGAAAGCCTTGTTAAAAACAACCCCAGGATTGCCAGTGCCACATCCAGTGACACTCATTTACAGAATGGCCACAGAAGGAATCGAACATGTGAGCAATGCAGCAAAGTAGAATATACAAGTTCAATAACATATATATAGCAACTTTTTTTTTGTCAATATTATTTATTGATTTGGTGTTTTAAGATGTACATAATCTCTGCTAAAAACAACAATAACGCAAATACATTACTCATCAAACCGTGCATTTTACAGACCTTTTCCTTCATTTTACAGACAATTGTAAACACTTTGAAAAATTGTTTCATAACCAATGATACGATTCCTGGTAACTAGAATTTGTTTAAGTATTAAATTCATAATTAATAAAAATATAATTCTAACCATTTAACAAAAATAAGACTTTGAAAGGACACACAAATGGATGGATTGACAAAAAAATGAATGCCTTGATTTATAGAGTGAAATTGTAACCAAATTAAACTTAACAAAATTTATTCTTTAGTTAAGTTTTCTTAAGGATACTCTAACCCCTCTACAGAGTGTTTTACGTTTCGCCATTTTACTTCTAAACTACTGTGAATTTTGCAACACATGTATATATATTCTGAATCGTCTTTTTCTGTGGAACAATAATAAGTAAATTATTCTTTTCTAAAACTAACAGAAAAAAATATTTTGCATAAAAAGTACATTTTTGCTACCTCTTTTTCAAATTGCTACTTCT
>JARFOD010141629.1:0-13075 GCA_031763545.1 Mopalia muscosa
TCAACGGATAATTTACTGTAAGAACTTGTTTTCCCGAGATGTCACTCTACTGTGCTAACATGGGCTCAATTGCACGTGTCTTATAAGGTCATATGACTAGGAACACAAGGAAGCAAGCTTTATCATTGATGTATGCACGCACGAACTGCATGCTTGTGAACGTCGGAGCTGCTGTGTGCCATGATGTCTTTGACAACGTATTTACCTCTAATTATAATAATAATATCTCTTGTATTAAGTTTCAAGAAAATATTTAGAATTTTATGAGTGTGAAGTTTCTTTTTTGACTGGGTATTTAATCAGAAATTGAAAATATATGCCAAGGTTGCAAGAACTATAATCAGGTAAGTGATTATCTGCCCAATAAAATAGCCCTGTGAATATATATAAGTTTTCGCGGAGAGTAACAGTATAACATCAACTAACATAACGAAACACTAATTACATTTAGTCCTATCTTACAAATGTTCAAGACACGATTTAACAAATTTGTATTCACACCGATATTAGCAACGCGTTAACTTTCTCCAGTTATAACATTTGAAAATAGTTCTAGGAGTTGAAACACATACCGGTATGTGTACATGCTATCATCAGGCGAGTGCTTAATGGCAACGGTTGTGGGAGTATAATATAATAATAATAAGTTCGTGATAACATCAAGAGACACACTTAAATGAAATCTGTATAATGTTTTGATTCTTGTCTTAGAAAAAGTCATAGAATGATTTTTCGAAGATTGATTATGTGGATATCAGCAACACCTAAACGTTTTCCAATTAAATTTAAAAAAATGTTTGATCATGATAGATTAAGATATTTGAAGTAGTAAATATACCAGAATTCTGTTTGAGGGACGTCCGGTAATTGTTTGGTTCAAGTTCCTATCAACGGCTCCAGATTACATTACCAAATGTACTCTCTCACTGGAGGTAACTTCAGCTCTTCTCCGTTCTACAAAAAGATTCAATATCTGACATATTAAATACACTGAAGCGTGTGGTATGCACTATTTCCATTGTCAATCATTTTGAAACTACAGCTACCTCAACCTTTGCCGGCATTCGAATGCAATACATTTGAGTAACACTTAAAGACCTGCCAGTTAATTAAAACAAACAAAATGATAATAGCCAATGTCACTAATTTGTTATTGACGCATTCACTTTGTTCCAATCCAAGCTATATAATAAAAAAAAGACTTGACTAGACAATATATGAAGTTTAAACTTTTGTAAAATATGTCTATTCGTTATTTTCATGACTCAACACACGATAGAATTTTTTATTAATGTGATGTGCCCTTTGATGGTAGACAAATATGGACTAACTCGGTTCCGTTGTTTGTTTATTAAAATAAATCACAAGAAAAACACATATCCCAAGCGAAATCAGTTGAAAAATTATTTGCAAATCATTCTTAGTTTCATACACGATGGTTCATACAAAACAAAAATCTAACGCTGAGTGGACTTTGTCTTATTCGCGACTTTGATTTTTCATTTTGTTATCACAAAGTAGCATTTAATTTATTAAGATATAGTCGAATAAACACATTTTATACAAACTATCATGTTCGTCTGAGGGACTAGTTTGACTCCACGCTTATTGCAAATCCCAGCTGCTCAAATTACAATGACACAGATGTCGGTCACTTCAAACGGTTCTTTTTCTCTCTCATATAACTTCCTGCCGCAAAAATCAAAATTAACCGATTCACGGTTAATTACGACAAGAACTAAATACGAAAAGAAAATAATATGCTGCACAAACAGAAGGACAAACTGTCAAATATATTTTGGATTTGCATAGTTCACAAGCATTATTAAGCAGGCAGAAAGTTAGCTCGCCCGGGCCTAGAACTCTTATCCGTAAGGCTGTTATTTGGACATTGCTATTGCTATCTAAACGAATAAACGTGTGAACTGTTGACAGAACAAATCTGCTTGAATGTGAATATTCCATTAGTTAGAAATAACATGATATTCCACTGTTAAGTATCCGTTTCCGATAATGACTTTTTATCTGGCGACATCAGAATGCTTAATATGTATTATCAATTATTTTTTTACAGAGCATGATGTATAATGCGATACATGCTCTTTGTATCTTCCCTAAAAGGGTTTTCGATATGAACAAGCGATCTGTATTGGGATAATTTGTCAAATAAAGCGATGAAGCGAATGAGTCATGGGGAATTACTATTAAATCTTATTAGATCCATTAAGATATGAAGATGCTCATTTATCAGGCTGAGTGATAATACTTTACTCACTTCTCAAATACGCTGAAAATCTAATTATATTTTAGCCGAAAAATATGTAGTTGCTAATTAAAAAACAATCATATGAAGAAATGGTATCCTTGGCCTCGCCACGTGAAATCCCGATTGCTCGACATAAAATAAAATTCGCACACCTATAAATAATCTCCTCCACTTTAACTGTCACTGGTACATCCAGAAGAGGCAACATGAGAAAGTTTGATGATATAGGCCCTGATCCCTATGATGAGATTCTCAGGAAGTATTTTTATTCCACATTAGCTGTTATATAATGAGTCACAGAAGTACCCAGATAACTATTTGGTGTGTTTGGAATCGAGTTCTACCAAATAACCTAGATGGCGTGTAAATATGGCATTTTTTGTTTACCAGATATTAGGATAAGTGTGCCATTTTTGTTGCTGTTGAAATCACGGCATCTAAACTTCATCAAAGACAAATGAAGCACATGACTTCAACACGAAATGATCGTACTTATTTTAACATATTTGATAGGCAGTCAGAAATATGAAAGAATTACCAGATTGAAAGAAAAACATGTACATGATAGCTTTAGCTTACGATTTACCTTGTGGAAATTCGTATAGGTTCTTCGAATTAAATTAAATATTGGACTACGTTTTTGAAATATACAAAACAACTGCTTAAGAACACCATTGGTACGTTCTAGAGAGAAGGCTCGTTAATTGTAATCTCGAAGCCAATCTGTTCTTCATGTCTGTATTGCGTCCTGTGATTGTGATGTAATTGTACCGTATTATCTTTCTTTCTTTTTTGCCTATGTCGTCGATGGCGGTTTCCATCATCCATTGGGATGGTACGCCGCCATGTAAGGGAAATGACCTTAAGCATGGTATTAAAACCCAATCAAGCAAACAAACAATTATTTCGGAGATCATATAGTGCATTAGATAAGTCTGAGTTTTCTAGTCTTTATCATTGGAATCTGCTGGAAAGTGAAAATGGCATCAGTTATTGTATATATTTATATAAACAAATCTCATAAAGTAGCAATCAGTAGCTTGTTTGTTATCTCAGGAAGTAATATACACCATGTCAGGAGACTATCACATTCGTTTGCACTTCATCAGATATAATATGAAATGCAAGCACTTTGTATATTTGCTAAAAGCCTTCGTTTTGTGGAATTATCACGTCGCCATTTATTCAGATCAATAAGTTACAGAAAGCTTCATTTCCAAAGAGACGCGATGTTCATTTAAAGGGTCTTTTAAGAGAAAGGCTGACCTGGATAAAAATTCAATATTTTTATTTGATTGCATTTTTGTTTGTTCACTTCACACTTTCTTAGCCTAATTACGGTGGAAAACCGACAGGAAACCTCGTAAAAACAACTTGTGAATTCCGGAGCCACCTCGTGTGACTCACTACCCCATAGTCGACAGACGGACTGGATCGTATGAAAAGTATACATGGAAGCAGCACACTCTCTATCCAGAAAGCTACGGCCGCGGTCCAATTTGTATTTGAAGGTAATGCTCCAGAATCCCAGGTTGTTTGTATTTATTTCCTGACAATTTCCTGTCACATTATCTAGATGCATTTATTTGCTATACCCCCTTGGGGTGCACAAGACTTAGTTACCTGGATGATAAATAATATGTATGTAGACATTATAACCTCTCCTTTATCAGTGGACATACAGACTGGCAGACAGCCGGTGCTGATAGCACTTACCTCTCTCTCAATATGTACCATTTTCTCATGAAACCTCCTTTTGAAATAAGGCGTATCGATCCAGACAAACAAACAAAAAACGCTTGAATTATCACTGGTGTTTCGAAACCGATACGTGTGTGAATACTGAATCATATCGGGTCAATCCTATGTATTTGATGTATAGCACCGGCGTTATTATTCATGTCCGCTGTTTTATAAATTTATAACCAATTACAGACTCAGGGACAACAATTAGGCTTATACCGGAATAATCTAAGATTTCTTTCAGAATGTTTAAAAAGTTTCACCCACTGCCTGAAAAGACTCAAACACGCAGACAACATTTTCACACACATAAGTCAAAGATTTCACATCACATACGACAGTATAGGTCCACACATGCACGTTCGGCAACGGAAACCTCTGAGTTGAAAACTAAAGGAGACCTAGGACCGTAATTGCCTTTCTGTCAGCAATGGTTTTGCGTTGATAGTTTTTTCTTTTCGAGTCGACTACAACGACGGATACATATCGTTAGATAATTCAACTTGAATACGTGCAAAGGTTTAGTCAATTCTTCCCGAAAGGCCACAATCTGATTAATTCTGATTAAAGGGAAATTCGACCTATTCATGTATTATTGTGAACTTTTAACGACAAGTGTAAATGAGAAGCACCATCAATAACAACATAGATTTATCAATAGCAGATTTTATCGTGCTTAATAAAAGTGAAAAGGTTACTTCGGACACCTTTATCACCTCAATCAGGAACCAATAAATTAACACAGTTGATAGCATAGTAAAGCTTAACGGAAATAGTATTTGAGATAAGTGGTCTCACTCAGATTGGAATAAAGAGCACGGAATTCATCGACATTCAGGATATTCTATTGAGGGTATAGGGAAGGTTGGGCCATCAGCTGGACCCATCATATAATCAACCTCTTCATCAATAAAATTCAAGGGGACCACTGGAAGCAAAACGACACTGGATGGATGTTGGAAATATCTGTTATCGGCCAATCACAATGTTAAAATTATCCTGGAAGCACAGCCTTCTGTACTACAGGTATCGGATTTGACACCCAATATCCATGTAGTATACATGTCTCGCACGTCGACAATCAATTTTGACAATTTCTCAATGTGTCTAGAAATTCATTATTTGACCGTAACAGGCTAAGAAAAAAATTAGAAACTAACGCTGGGAACCACAGATAGGCTCAATAAAAGAACCTATCAAAGAGGAGATTTAGCCACTGTATGTAGCCAGGTTTATGGAGTATAACTATAATTGTATTTAGAATCTTAATCATTGGATGTTTACTTGCAATCGTCCCAAATAATTCTTTCCTGGGATTCAATCTCGCTACAATTGGCTTTTAATTAAACTGATAATTGTGATCAATATTCCGCTTTAGAAAGATGAAATAATTTATTTAACCCTTTTAAAAACTTGCGACTTTTTTAATGTCCCCTCCAAAAACTCAAAATATCAAGATATACCCACCTTCCTGTTTTACAAGAGTAAATGATCCACGGGTGGTCGACCAGAACAATAAAAAATGTGTTTTGTTAACAGAAGTGCAATAGCTTTGTGAATATTAGGCGTTCATTAAACATAAAAAATAGACTGCTTTCAGAAATAAGTCCACGTTTCAAGTAAGATTTTATAAAAAATGAGAAGATAAGATAAGAAACTGTTGAAAGGAATAAACCAACCACAACACAACCAATACGACGTTAGTCGATATCAAGCAGTAAAATAGTTGTGCTTTTCTGGAAAGACGACACTGACATCTGTTATAGAATTATAACAAAAACAACGTTGTCATTATCCCAGAGACACAACCAACATTCGTACTGTTATCTGCATTGACACTCCATATTCCGATGGTGTAACCTAAACATGTCTACCCCAGTAATTCGATACAGATTGTTGGCAGATTTCCAATATGGGTATAACCTCAGTCTGTAGCTAAAAACCCCAACAGCCAGTCTGGAAATTAAATTTTTTAGGTAAGGTATTAAAAAAAATAAGATAAAGGAGGGCTATTAGCCGAGCAATTGTAACCAGTTTATAATTACTTCCGCGAAGAAGAAATCGTTTTATTTAAATCCATTTCCTGCTTACAAATAAAGATACATCTATCGTGTTTTAATGTGGCAAGGTTCACAATATTAGGAAATTCCTTCCGTAATAATTCTGCAAGGAAATGTTTAAATAAACAATCAGTATGGGACACAGACAAGTTTTAGATACTTAACACTGTGGCGGCGCCGTGTTTCCACGGTCGTTTGTTATTTACAATGACCTGCAATCGTCCGTAATTTGAATTCGTTTTGAAATTTCGCTTCAACTCGGTTATATATTGACAAGTGGATTTGCACGAGAAAACATGATTCATAAAAGCTTTATATCATCTAGATATAAATAGTGGGAATATATTCTGGAAATAGTAAGGATGTGTGCGAGTGGGAGTAAGTTCTCTTAACACCACCCCTCTTTATCAGCCAGCTATCCGGACAGACAGCAGCCGAAATGGTATTTCTCGAGACCAAGAGACGTCAATCAACCCCTCTGCAGAATTATGCCTCGATTACAAGACTGCATGAAAGGCACTTAAACCCGAAAGTATTGGGTGCTTTTTGTTCGGTCCCAATAGGCGCCATATAGACATTTGAAATCCACCGCTATAATGTGTTCATCAATCACACGCCAAGGACTTTCTGCTTGAAATGGTTATTTTATTATTTGCGGTTGATGCTGCACATAATCGTTTAAACTAACATGACTTTAACTCGTTACTCGTACATTATGACTGGACGGGAATTCGAGTTTGGCGTGTTTGTAATCTTCCCCCAATCACAACGAGACGCTTTCGCCTTCAATATATGTGGAAATGAACAAGGCTTGAAACAACCAGAAAGGAAAAAGTCTCTAGATATTAGCCGACCAAAAACTCCAGCTGCTTAAAGTATAATGACACAATTGTTGGTCACTTCAAAATGTTTTCTTACTCTGTCCAATAACTTTTGGCTGCAAAAATTCGGAATTAACCTAGAGTGAATAACGATAAGAAATAAATCCCAAAAAGAAAAAAAATGAACTGCACAAACAGTCAAATATATTTTGGATTTGCCTAGTTCTCAAGCAGTTAGCAGACAGAAAGTTAGCTCACTCTATATATGGTTGTTATTTGGATAGTATGACGAGTACATGGGTGAACTGTTGACAGCTAAAATTTGCTTGTATGTAAATATGCCATTAGTTAGAATTAACATGGTATTCCACTGTGAAGTATCCGCTTCCGATATTCACAGTTTAGAATGCTAATTGTGTATTATCAAATACCCCTTTACAAAGCATGGCGTATAATGCGATACATGCTCTTTGTATCTTTGTATCTTTGTAAAGGGGTTTTCAATATAAACAAGCAATCTGTATTGGGATAATTTGTCAAATAAAGCGAATGAGTCATGGACAATTACTATCAAATCTTCATAATAAGATCTATTAAGATATAAAAATGCTCATTTATCAGAATGAATGAAAATGCTTCACTCACTTCTCAAATACCCTGAAAATCAAATTATATTTTAGCCGAAAAATATGTAGTTGCTTATTAAAAAAAAAATCCGTCCGAAGACATGGTATCTATAGATATAGATTAATAAACGCCATGTCAACCTTGGCACGTGAAGGCGAAAAAAAAAGGATTATTACACTACGTTTGTATTTCAACAAAAGACAGAAGGAAAGAGCGTGTGTGGTGCTAGCCCTTCACCCGCTAGCGTGGGTTATCCCTGTTTAATCCCGATTGCTCGACTTTCCACGATGAAATTCTCTCACCTATAAATAATCTCTTCCACTTTAACAGTCACTTGTGCATCAAGAGGAGAAAACATGAGAAAGCTTGATGATATAGGCCCTGGTCCCTCTTATGTGATTCTTAGGAGCGATTTTTATTCCACATTAGCTGTTATATAATTATTCACAGAAATACCCGATAACTCCTTGGTGTGTTTGGAATCGAGTTCTACCAAATAACCTAGATGGCGTGTAAATATGGCATTTTTGTGTAACAGATATTAGGATAAGTGCTTTAAATTTTTGTTTTAAATCACGGCATCTAAACCTTATAAAAGACAAATAAAGCACATGGCTTCAACTCAAAATGATCGTACTTATTTTTACATCTTTGAAAGGCAGCCAGAAAAATGAAAGGAATCACCAGATTGAAAAAAAAATCACGTAGATGAAACCTTTAGCTTACGATTTATCTGATATGTTCTTTGAATTAAATTAAATAGTGGACTTCGTCTTTGAAATATAAAAAACACCTGATTAAGAACACCATTGATACGTGCTACAGAGCAGGCTTGTTAATTATAATCTCGAAGCCGATCTGTTCGTGATGTCTTTGTATTGCGTCCCGCGATTTTGATGTAATTGTACCATTTCATCTTTCTTTCTTTTTTTTTTTTTTGCCAATGTTCAATTCTGTGTTTCTCCACTTCACCCTTGCTTTGCCTAATTACGGTGGAAAACTGAGAGGAAACTTCGTAAAAACCACCCTTGCGAAAGCCGGAGCCTCCTCGAGTAACTAACTCATATACCTGATAGTCGACAGACGGACTTGATCATGTTTAAACGTTACATAGAAGTGGACTCGCCAACCAGAAAGCTACGGCCGGGGTCCTATTTGTATTTGAAGGTATAAGGCTCCAGAATCTAAGGTTGTTTGTATTTATTTCCTGACAATTTATTTTCTCACATTATCAAGAGACATGTATTTGCTATATCCCCTTAGGGGGCACGGGACTTTGTTACCTGGATACTACTATGTAGATGGACATTATAGAGTCTCTCCTTTATCAGGGGACAAACACTGACAGACAGCCGCTGCTGATAAAACTTTTACCCCTCTCTCTCTCGATATTTTACCGGTTCTATGGTAAAACATCGTTTTGAAATAAGTGGTATCAATTCATACACAAACAAAATAAACAGCCACTTAAATTATCACCGGTGTTCCGAAACCAATTCGTGTCAGTATTGAATTATATCGGGTCAATCCTATTTATTTGATTAAAATTAACCGGCGTTGTATTTCATGCTAGCTGTTTTATAAATGTATATATCTATATATTGGAGATAATATACCACAAAGGAAATAATATGTATTATAACATCTATCTTCATCGGACTCAACAAGTTGATAACAGTACAATAACTACAGCTAACCAATTACAGACACAGAGACAACACTGATATACCAGAATAATCTTAAATTTCTTTCAGAATGGTTAAAACGTTTAACCCACTGGGTGAAAAGACTCGAAAACGAAGATAACATTTTCACAAACATTATACTAATAAGCCTAACACTACATATCACACACGACAGTATAGGCTTACACATGCACGTTCTACATCGGAAACCTCTAAAATCTTGTCCACCAAGAATCATAAATTGGACAAGAGTTAACTCATGTAGGTATATGTAAATTCATTCCCGTTGTCCACCCTATTTACGTTAATCAATTATATTTCACTATTTCTTTTGGATGTAGACATACAATCTCTGCTCATGTTAAAACACTCAGATGTGTCTTTGTGTTTGAAAACTAAAGGAGACTTGCCTTTCTTTGGGCAATGCCTTTGTTTCTGTTCGAGTCGACTAAAACGACGGATGCATATAGTGAGATAACTCAACTTGAACACGTGTAAAGGTTTAGTCCATTCTTCATGAAAGGCCAAAGTCTGATTTATTCCGATTAAAAGAAAATTCGACCTATTCATGTATTATTGTGAACTTTAACGACAACTGTAAATGGGACAAACCATCAATAGCAACATAGATTAATGAAAGATTTTTTCGTGGTTCATAATCAACCCCTTCAGCAATAAACTTCAAGGAGACCTCAAAACAAAGCAAAACAACAATGGATTGATATTGGATTATCTGTTATCGGCCTATCACAATGTTATAATTAGCCCGGAAGCACCGCTTTCTGTTCTACAGGTATCGGATTTGACACCAAAATATCCATATAGGATACATGTCTCGCACATCGACGATCAGTTTTGAAAGTTATTCAATTTGTCTAGAAATTCAGCATTCTGCCTAATAACGGGCTAAAATAAAAACCGGACTGGGAAACTAACGCTGGGAACCACAAATACATAAAAGAACCAGCCTAAGAGGAGATTTAATCGCTGTATGTAGTCAGTCTCTGCAGTATAACTGATTGTATTTAAATATAAACTTCTTTAGTTCCAAATCATTCATTGTTTACTTTGGCAAGCCAGAATTATTTCCTAGAATCCAATCTTGCTACAATTGTCTTATAATGGAAACACGGAATTTGGTGGTATTATATAAGAGTCGAATTAAACTGTTAAGTGGGATCAATATTCCCCTTTGGAAAGCTGAGATACTTTCTTAAAGGTCTTAGAATTTGCGTATTTCTGTATACGTCCCGTCCAAAAAGTAATTTGTTTAGATTTATCCAGCGAGATGGCACTGTCCTGTTATACAATAGTAAATGTTCCACTGGTGGTCAGACAATACAAAGGTTTTTTCGAAAACAAGTGCTTTAGCTTTGTAAATATTTGGCGTTCATTAAACATAGAAAATAGAATGTTTTCTAAAATAAGTCTACGTTTCAAGCAAGATTTGATCCAAGATGTGGAGATTAGAAACTGACATGTTTAAAGGAACAAACTCACCATATCACAACATAGCCAATATGACGTAAGTCGATATCCAGCACTATAATCGAAGTGGATTTCTGGAAAGACGACACCGGCTGTAGGCCTATCTGTTATAAATTTATAACAAAAACACAGTTGTCATTATCTCAGAGTAATAACCAACATTCGTAATGTTATCTGCATTGACACTCAATATTCCGATGGTGTAGTCTAAACATGTCTGGCACAGTAATTTGAGACAGATTTATGGCAGTTTTCCAATAAAAGTATAACCTCAGTCTGTAGCTAAAAAGCCCAACAGCCAGTCTGGAAATTAAATTTTGTTACGTAAGGTATTAAAGAAATATAGGATAAAAGACGCTAAATTAGCGGAACAGTTGTAACCAGTTTAGAATGGCTTCCGTGAAAAAGAAATCGTTATATTTAAATCGATTTCCTGCTGCCAAATTGCCGTTAGAGATACATCAATCATGTTTGACTGTAGCAAGGCTCACAATATAAGGATTTTTTCTGCAATATTACTGCAAGGAAAGGTTCAAATAAACAATCTGTATGGGAGACAGGCGAGTTTTAGATACGCCATGTATCGCCCCAGTCATTCATTATTTACAGTGACATATGCGATCGACCGTAACTTGAATTCATTTTCGAATCTCACTACGACTCGGTTTTATATTGACACGTGGATATGCTGGAGATAACCTGATTCGTAAAAGCTTATGTTAGCTGCATGTATATAGTGGGAATATATTCTAGAAAGAGAAAGGATGTGTGGGAGTTAATTCACTAAACACCTCCCCTGCTTATCCACCATCTATCCGGACAGGCAGCAGCCGACATGGTATTTCTCGAGGCCGAGAGACGTCAATTAACCCCTCTGCAGAATAAGGTCTCCATTACAAGACTAAATGAAAGTCACTTAAGCCCGAAAGGATTGGGTGCTTTATGCTCGGTCCCAATAGGCGCCATATAGACATTTTGAAATCCACTGCTATAATGTGTTCATCAATCACACGCCAAGGACTTTCTGCTTGAAATGGTTATTTTATTATTTTCGGTTGATGCTGCACATAATCGTTTAAACTAACGTGACTTGAACTCGTTCCTGGTACATTATGACTGGGCGGGAATTTGAGTTCGACGTGTTTGCAATCTTCCCCCAATGACACCGAGACGTTTTCGCCTTCGATATATGTGAAAATCATCGGCTTGAAACAACCAGAAAGGAAAAAATCTCCTGAAATTAGCCGCCCAAAATTTGCTTGTATGCGAATATGCCATTAGGTAGAAATAACATGATATTCCACTGTGAAGTATCCGCTTCCGATATTCACAGTTTATCTGGCGACATCAGAATGTAAATGGTGTTTTAACAAATTTATTTTTACAAAGCCTGATGTATAATGCGATACATGCTCTTTGTAGCTTTCCTAAAGGGGTTTTCGATATAAAGAAGCGATCTGTATTGGGATCATTTGTCAAATAAAGCGATAAAGCGAATGAGTCTTGCCTAATTACTTTCAAATCTTCATAATAAGATCTACTAAGAGATAAAGGTGCTCATTTATCAGAATAATGGCAACACTTCACTCACTTCTCAAATGCGCTGAAAATCAAATGACATTTTAACCGAAAAATATGTAGTTGCTAATTAAAAAAAAGAATCCCTCCGAAGACACGGTATGTCTAGATATTGGCTCCTCAACACCCATGTCAACCTTGGCACGTGAAGGCGAAACAAAAAAAAAAGATTATTATACTACGTTTGTATTTCAACAAAAGAACGAAGGAAAGAGCGTGTGTGCTGCTAGCCCTTCACCCGCTAGCGTGAGTTACCCCGTTTAATCCGATTGCTCGACTTAAAATAAAATTCTCACGCCTATAAATAATCTCTTGCACTTTAACTGTCACTGGTGCATCAAGAGCAGAAAACATGATAAAGTTTGATGATATAGGCCCTGACCCCTCTTATGTGATTCTTAGGAGCGATTTTTATTCCACATTAGCTATTATATGATGATTTACAGATCTGCGCAGATAACTCCTTCGTGTGTTTGGAAATCTACCAAAACACCTAGATGGCGTGTAAATATGGCATTTTTTGTGTACTAGATATAAGGATAAGTGTGCCAATTTTTGTTCTAAATCAAGACATCTAAACCTTATCAAAGACAAATGAAGCACAGGGATCAACACAAAATGATCGTACTTATTTTTACATCTTTGAAAGGCAGCCAGAAAAATGAAAGGAATCACCAGATTGAAAAAAAATCACGTAGATGAAACCTTTAGCTTACGATTTATCTGATAGGTTCTTTGAATTAAATTAAATAGTGGACTTCGTCTTTGAAATATAAAAAACACCTGATTAAGAACACCATTGATACG
>JARFOD010141651.1:0-13074 GCA_031763545.1 Mopalia muscosa
TTGATTGATTGATTGATTGATTGATTGATTGATTGATTGATTGATTGATTGATTGCTTGATTGATTGATTGATTGATGTTTAAGGCACTGCTTCAGAGTATTTCACTTATATGACGGCAGTGTATAATCAACACTAGGAGAGCTATAAAATATGAGGTGTTTTGATAAAATTGTAAAGTTATTCTTCCACTGGTGATAACACTGCTAAGTAAAGACAGCATTCCTACTCTTCAAGCAAACTGCCCTTTACCAGAAAGATATTAAAACATGCGCACAACAATAAAATGTGGTAGTGAAATTGTTTGATTCATCATCTTATTCAAGGCAATTTCATGTATACGATGATAGATTGTCCAATTATCACTGCTTATTCAAATATGTTCGAAAGCAGAGATAAATAGATTGGTGTTTTACACATACTTGAGGGTATTTCACTTATACTTTAGTTGATTTACCTCCTAAGCTGACAGCACAAATATATTGTAGTATAATATACACTTATGCTGCTTTTATAGCCAGAGCTTGAAAACTGAGATGACCCCTTGCAACCACCACCTAGTCGATTGCTAGTCACCTCATGCTAATCATATACAGGAGGTCTACATGAGGATGCAAACAGTACAGTTTGATTGTTTGATTGGTGTTTAAAGTCATACTCAAGGGCATTTCATTTATATGACAATGGATTGTCCACTTTACACTGTACACAGCCTTTTTACGCGCTTGCTGGAGCCACAAGACGTGACTGGCTCATATACCTGATGATTGACAGGCAGATTCAATCTGTTGAACGGTAAATTGAAGCAGATTCAGTAAGGAAGGCAAACAGTACAGAGTACATCAAAGAAAGAACAGTATCTCAAGGCCTTCGATAAAATAAAGGCTCATGTAAAATATTTTGATACAACTTAAATTACCAGTTGAGACTTACTTAAAAAAGTTAAAGGAATTTTTACTTTTTTTTAATGCAAAAATAAATTTAGGCCACACAGCTATTTTATAATTTATATGCATTTGAATCATTAATGAAAAAAAATTTGTTTTCATCTTTTACTCTTTCAAACATTGTAGTTAAATAATCTGACACATTATTTAAGAAAAGGAACCCACTTTTAAAAAAAAGCTTGAAAATGCTGGTCACCTAAAGTCAGTTATCATCAGATACGTACACGTAATTTTGTTACTGCAACAATGAGGTTTTGACATATCGTTTGCTGAAGTACATTGAGATTCAAATTCAAATTTGCAACAGTATCATACTACGAAATCTGCATGGTTTTTATTTTTGTGAGAGTTTGCCCGCAGACCAACAACCTGACCTACTGGCTACATATAGATGATATAGTTCACTAATAAGCAATGCTCTTCCAGATCAAGCTGTTTCCTCATTGGTCAAAACTATTCCAGAAATGCCCAAAGCTTTTTTTTTACCGTAAAACAGAATCATGCGAAGTGATTTTTCTGACAAACTGCACGAAGGGCTCTTTTATGTTCTATTTTTTTCCCCCGTTTCATTGTTTATAATTCAAATTCAGATATTGCCAAGCAAATTCAGTATTTTACTCTACATTTAGCAATGGAATTCCGTTTTCATGCAATAAATTGAGTTTTTCTCCCCCAAAACGTAAGCAAATTCAGTTTTACAAGAGTCACATTGAGTTTTGTAAGTTTTTGACAACCAGTATTCGGTTGTCAAAAGTGACGTGTATCTATCCCTGCAAGCTTCTCATTTTAACAGCCAACCTTCAATAGATAAAGGAAAGAGTTTTGACCTAAACTTTTTTTTATATTGAATATTTGAGTAAGTATAGCATTCAGTTCTGCTTTTTAAATTAACTAATTAACCTCTATGCTAATTCAATTGCAAGTCCAACACAAATGGTTTGTCTTTGAAAATACGCAATAAAAATAATAATTTAAGTCGACAATCCGTGGTCATTCTATGACCCTATGTTCATCTATAAACAACTTTCACCAAACTATTGGCATCACCTTAACTGCCAATTCAGAATTCAACAGTTCCGTGCATATTCTATAATTCGACCCAAAAGAAAATAAAAAGCCGTATTTTCTCACCTGCTGATTGTGTATTGACTGGAGCAGCTGAACCCCCCCATCTACTTCTTTTCTTCTTCTTACGAGAGCCCGCCTCACCTTCAATAACAACACAACAAACATTGACAAATTTCTGGGAATAACAGTTTGGATTTCTGTATAATTTTATTTTCTTCTTTTTTTTTTAGTCAAATTACAATTTATATTAAGCAGCTGATATGAAATTCAACAGTTTTTCCAGTATTACGATCTGCTTGTTGTAGTTTTAATGTCTGTTTTAGTGCAGTATTTGATTGTTTGTTTGGATTGGATTGCTCAATGTCATACTCAAAGAGAATTTTGCTTATTTGACAGTGGTGTTTTCAAACAATAACTGACACCAGCACAACCATAAACTGTTTTGATAAAGTTAGAAAGTTGAGAGGATCAGAACATACCTGCCAATAATATCATGTATACCAGGTCTTAAACAACTAAAAACATGTTTTAAACATATCTTTATTCACTCCAAGAGGTTCATGTTTAGAGTAGGAACATTTTGATGTCTATGTATTGTTGAACTTCAAGACTTAAGTTTTTAAAAAATTGAAAAAAAAAAATTGTTTAACAGTCTGTTCAACACAAAACTTAAAACCTCACTTTACTTTAAAACAAAAGCAAGGTCACGTCACAAACAGAATCAAGGTCACATCACAAACAGAATCAAGGTCATGTTACAAACAGAATCAAGGTCATGTTACAAACAGAATCAAGGTCATGTTACAAACAAATGCAAGGTCATGTCACAAACAGAAGCAAGGTCATGTCACAAACAGAATCAAGGTCATGTTACAAACAAATTCAAGGTCATGTCACAAACGGAAGCAAGGTCATGTCACAAACGGAAGCAAGGTCATGTCACAAACAGAAGCAAGGTCATGTCACAAACAGATGAGCTTCAAACTGTTTCTAAGCTGGGAGAGTACCAGGTTTCTCCGCTTCTCTAGACATACCTGTGTCTTCAGTGTCTGCGTCATTGCCTTCATCTAAACCAGCCTCAATCCTCATCTCTCTTACTTTCTTAGCAAAATATTTGTAGTCATTACTATCACGATTCAACAAAAACCTACAAACAAAAAAGCAGCATAAACAGTCTGTGAGAAGAGTCAATGATAAAAAATATGAGAAATTTTCATTTATATAGGCTTATTTAGAAATTTAATCGATTTATTTATTTAAGTTTTCTGAGACATTCAGTGTTTTTTATATGTACACTGTGGTGTGAAGGAAACCATTTTCAACATCACCGACAACAAGACAAGACAAATCACAAGACGTAATACAACCCTCTGCCACATCTTATTAGTATCAAATACTGAAATGTCTGAATTAAACACTGGTCTGATAGGCCTGGTAAATCAGGGATCAATTTTTGTTTTTTAACTGTTACTGATCTTGAAACCAGTGGTAATATCTAACCCAGGGATATCCCACTAAATGTTTATTTGTTTGATTGGGGTCTGACCCCAAACTCACGGGAATTTCACTTCATTTCAGAGAGGAAACCTGTTAAAACCACCGCTGCCATAACCAAAGCCACATCATATGACTCATTCATATTTCTGATGGCCAACCAGTGGATTCGAACGTCTGGACAGATTTAGTAAAAAGAAATGAAGAGGTTGGTTTCAAAACGTGATAAATCCATTTTCATCGGTTTTCTAAACAGCACATATTTTGACTATTGGAAAATATAAAAATAAATCTACTATATTCAGTTTTAAAATAAAGTGACTAACTATTCAAAGATAATCAGATGACAGAATCAAATGCAGACTTGTTTAAATCCTTCTAATAAATGAATCTAAATATGTTATTCTCAAAATGCAACATATCCAAATATTTTTTTCCAGCAAAATGCTACATATCCAGACTTAACTCAACAATATATTTCAAACTGTTTTAAAAGCCCAGTACCTCTGGGATCAGACAATAATAAGAAAAGTGTTTAACTTAGTATCTCATGAAACTGACTAAAACCTAAACGCAAAGGTTTGATGAATGTAACTTCAGTAGTTTTTGAGGTTATGAGTGTCAACAAAAAAGGTTGACAGCCGGAGGAGGTGATAGTAATACCCCTCTTCCACACGGGCTGAGGTATAAGGCTTAAACAATAAACATTTGTTTCAGCCTGCAGGCAAAAACAAACAATTAGAATAGGAAGGCAGGAAAAAATATTTCTTTTATTGATTACAAAACTAGAGTAATGACAGAAAAAGGCTGTTTTTTTACCGAAGCCAGAATGTAAGATTTTCTTCAATTACTCTCCATTATTTTGCTCATTTGACAATCTGCGCTTCTTCCCAACAGGCGATACTAGCACTGCCTCGTTTGTTCTGTGAAAAGTATTCATTTTGCCTTGTGAAAACGTCAGAAGGGTGTGTAACAACATTCTGTCAGACGTCTATATCAGCGCAGCCATCTTGAAAAGACTGTGCAGGAATGGCCGCATCTGATTGGCTGAAAGGATATATCGCTTTCTGTGTCAAAACTTCAGTGTCGCTTATCGCATTTTGAAAAATTACCTGTTATTCAAGTGCCTAAATCATAGGGATGTATCGCGTTTCCAAGAAAACTATATATCGTAGGCACTAGGTATAGTAATTATTGACGTGTTGGTGGCGACAGTTTGAATTCTGTCAATGTGGCGTTTATCGCGTTTTGGAACCAACCTCTTCACATGCTCACCAATAAGCCACAGCTGTGGGCAGGTTAAAACTAATAGACACTACCTGTATGTGGGGTTGTCCTTGTTGTCTTCTCTCATTCTGTCCTCTGATTCTGGCCCATTATTCGCCACGTAGGCCGCTAGTTGGTCAATCAACACTTGGTCCTCTGGTGGAAAAACTAGAATCACCCTTATCAGTATCCTACGTTCTGACTGCTTCCCCTCCTCACCTCAGTAAGCAACGAGAATCTACACCCGGGAACAACCCCAGAGCAGGGCAAAAACGCCACAGGGGGAAACTTAGCATTATGAATTTTTTCAAGCTTTTAAAGTTGCTACAATACTGTATGATCATTCTACGGCACCTTGATTTTCTATGAATTCTGTACATCCAGACAATACAAATGAGAGCTTATTCAATTACTTCCTTTTCCCCTTATCATTAATTTTGACTGGTATACCCCAACAAGTTTTTTCAGGCTGTATAATAACAACATTGAGCCAATATATGATGTATAATTAATAGAGTTAACTTCAAGTTAAATTGATTGGGGTATTAGGCCGTATTTAAGGTTATTTAACTCACATGACAGAGTGCCAGCCCACTGGGTAAGGACAAATAAAGAATGTAATACTAAGGCATTATTTATAAAGAGATCAGCTTTCTGTTTCCCCTTAGTTCTGAAAGTACCAGAGCAGCTTTGTCCTAGCCCTTCACGAGTTATAATTCAGAAAATTGACTGTATTTTTTCGTCTTTTAAAATTTTACTAAATTACACGGGGGGAGGGGGGGAGTAGGGCAGGTGACCCAGGAGTACTAATGACTGCTTGGTGAGCTTCACCTGGGTTTATTCTCCATAAATAACTTACCTGGCTCTTCATTTTTAATAAAACCAGGCTCCTTTTTCACTGGCATGGAGCTTAGATTCATGCTGAAAACACAAGCATACATGTACACCAGAAATAAAGTTTGTCTCTTTAGTAGCTGCTTTTTGCTCAAGCTCATTTCACTGAAATTCAATCGTTTCTGCTTTTGATTGGGGTTTAATGTCCTGATCACAGGTATATCACTTATATGACAACGTGCCAGCCCACCAATGGGTGAAAGAAACCACCTTCAACATCACTGGCAATGAAGACAAGATAGGACAAATACAGGATTTGTTTGTTTGATTGATTGAGGTTTAACATCGCACTCAAGGGTATTTCCCTTATATGATGACGGATTGTCCACTTCACACTTCACCTTGCCTCACTACGATGGAAACCCGAGAAGAAACCTCATAAAAACCATCCCCTGCAATTGCCAGAGCCACAACATCTGACCCGCTTATATACCTGATGGTCGACAGATGGACTCGATCCCGTAAACGGTACATCAAAGCAGGATAAGGAAGTGCACACGCTACCACAAAGCCATGGCCGAGGGCCAGGACAAAAACAGGAGAACAACAGGGCACAATACAGACACCACAAACAGATTTTTCCATCTATTAATAGGTAATTCACCTATGTGATGATGGGTTGTCCATTTCACAATTTTTCCTGCTTAAAGATAGTGGGAGGAATTGTCATTAAAATCACCCCTGCGAGTAATAGAGCCACAACATGTGAGACACTCATATACCTGATGGTACACAGATTGGGCTTGGTTATCTTTTAACTCATGAACTGTTATCCACGTCAATTCTGAGAAATTCAGCATGAAATCATTTAAATCCCAGTACAATCTCCCTAGTCCATGATAATTTAAATATAGAGCTACGGCAACATACAAAATAACGATGAATTCGATGCAAGTGTTAAATAAATCTTATCATACCTAGGTAAGTGCCGACCAAAATGACCATTTGGTTCATCCTTAATCCTTTTGGCTACAAAAACAGAACAAATATGGTTTATACTAGAAGTAGGTAAGAAAATGGACAAAAATCAGTACTAAACAAATTGGAAGAGTTCTGAACCCAAACATTGCAAATCATGTTCATCCTCAATCCAAATCTTGGGCATGCTTTATGCAGTCCTAGAAATATTTGTCAGTCAGGAATCACCCTCCTAAAGCACAGGGTATCACTTTCCCTCATTTTACACCAATCAAAAGAAAGCATTAACACCAGTGTGGGCAAGATTTCTCACCTTTCCTCGAAAAGACTGTTGTACCAAAATCTTGTTTATCCACAAAACAGAATCTTACTAACAACTTACCCAAAACCTTGCTTATCAATCCCACAGAAAATAGTCCTTGTTCCATAACAGGGATAGATAGAAGTCAGAATCATGACAACCGAAAACTCAATTTTTTTTCCGAATTGAGTTTTTGGGGGTAAGATTGAGTTTTTCAGTAATTTGACACCCTGTGGCCAGTATCCTGATAAGAGTTTTTTTTATACATTTTGTCAACCATGACAGATTTATGTTAGAAATACCTCGAAAAACACAGAACATCTAACCTGTTAGATTATGTTACAGACTTTACAGTTGTGGAGATTTAGTTTTTTGGAATAAATTATTATTTTGGAATATTATTTATTTTGGTCTGATAAAATTGTCAGAGCTAATAAAACATATTTTGAAACAACTTAAATTACCTGTTTATACATACTTAAAAAACTAATCGGAATTTGTAAACAAAAATTTAATGCAAAAATAAAGCCACAAATTGAGCTTTTCAACAGTATCAGACAGTGAGACTACAAATCTGCATGGTGTTTATTTTTTGTGAGAGTTTGCTAGCAGACCAACAACCTGACCTGCTGGCTGTATGTCACTCATACGCAATACTCCAGATAAATCTGTATCCTCATTGGTGAATACAATCCCGGAAATGCTTGAAGCTTCCTTTTACGACAAAATGGAATCATGCAAAGTGATTTAACTGACAAACTGCACACAGGGCTCTTTTATATAATATTTTCTGACATATCACGAAATTGATTGTGCAACAACAACAGCTTTTTAAAACACGTTTTTTTGCCAAGTAACAAAATTCTGTATTTTGCCCTACATTTTAGAAATGGAATTCAGTTTTCATGCAATAAATTGAGTTTTTCTCCCATAAAACGTAAGCAAATTCAGTTTTTCAAAGGCCACATTGAGTTTTTCTCAGTTTTTGACAACCGGAATTTGGTTGTCAAAAGCGACGTGAATCTATCCCTGCAGAACCCAAATATTGCTTGTCCCTTACCCCAAATCTTATTACAAATACTGTTTGTCCCCTCCCCCAAATCTTACTTGTCCCATACCCCAAATCCTGCTTGTCCGCTACCCCAAATATTCTTTATTCTTATTTCAAATCTTGTTCATCCACTACCCCAATTCTTCCTTGTCCGCTACGCAAATCTTGCTTGTCCCACACTCCGAATCTTGCATGTCCCCCACTCCAAACCTGGCTTGTCCCCTATCCCAAATGTTGCTTATCCTTACTTCAAACCTTGCTCGTCCCCTAGCCCAATCCTTGCTTGTCCACTACCCCAAATCTTGCTTGTCCCTACCACAAATTTGGCTTTGTGCCCCACTCCAAACCTTTCTTGTCCCCCTACTCCAAATCTTTCTTGTCCCTCACCCTAAATCTTGCTTGTCCTTATTTCAAATCTTGCTTGTCCCAAACCCCAATCCTTGCTTTTTCAACTACCCCAAATCTTGCTTGCCCGCTACCCCAAATCTTGCTTGTCCCCTACCCCAAATCTTACTTGTCCCGTACCCCAAATCTTGTTTGTCCCCTACCCCAAATCTTGTTTTTCCCCTACCCCAAATCTTGTTTTTCCCCTATCCCAAATCTTGTTTTTCCCTTACTCCAAATGTTGTTTTTTCACTACCCCAAATCTTGTTTGTCCCCTACACCAAATCTTGTTTTTCCCCTACCCCAAATCTTGTTTTTCCATTACTCCAAATCTTATTTTTCCCTTACTCCAAATCTTGCTCGTCCCCTACCCCAAATTTTGTTTTTCCCCTACCCCAAATCTTGTTTTCCCCTTACTCCAAATCTTATTTTTCCCTTACTCCAAATCTTGCTTGTCCCCTACCCCAAATCTTGTTTTTCCCCTATACCCAAATCTTGTTTTCCCCTTACTCCAAATCTTATTTTTCCCTTACTCCAAATCTTGCTTGTCCCCTACCTAAAATCTTGCTGTTCCCCTATCCCAATTCTTTCTTGACATCTAATCCAACTCTTGCTTATCTTTAAATACAAATCTTGATAACCCCCAATTGACTAATTCTATGGTAATTTTAAGCTGCTCAAGTGGCTTCATCAAGACAAAGAGTTAATCCGGTCATTATCAGGGCAAATCAAGGCACATGAGGTGCAGTTAATGTAAACTTTTTACAAAGTTATCTAAATTAAGCCTGTTGGGTTTCGTTTATTGTGAACTGTCAATGCTTTCAACACATGAGCTGACATAGAGTTAAAGTGGATCAGACCAACAGGGCTTTTGATTGGCTGGAGAGCCTAAGCCAGCCAATCAGGCCACATCCCTAGATTTTTATTTCGCGCTGTTTATTGATCTCTGTTTCATTTTTAGTTAGTAAATTAATTGGGTGTTTTCCTTAAATTTACATCATAAGTGAAGCAACAAACGGTTCATACGTGAACAGTGACCGTCGCGTGAATTTTCGTTTGCGTACCCTGCACGTAACCTGAACGATCGTATGCATGAAAAAAAAAGGCCTGCTCTAGTTTAATTATAATTTCTTTAAAAAAAACACGAAAGTATCAATTACCTGGACCACTTTCAGCTGTTGGGTTTGTTGGATCATAGACTTCATCTTGTCGAGAACTGTCAGGGTATGGCTGTAATACTGGACCAGAAAAGTTTGATGGTGGACCCGGGGGAGGTGGAGGACCATGATGAGGTGGTCCTGGGGGGCCTTGATGTGGTCCTGGGGGTCCTTGTGGTGGACCTGGTGGTCCTTGGGGTGGACCTGGGGGGCCTGGAGGTGGACCTTGTGGCCCGTGAGAGGGAAAACCAGTCTGATGTGGATTGCCAGGATTATGAGGTGCCTGGAAGCCACCTGGCTGATGGCCATGTTGGGAAGGGGGAGGGGGTGGAGGTGGAGTACCCTGTGGTGGTCCGGGACCAAATTGCCTTGGTTGTCCTTGTCCTGTCTGGCCCTGTGCAGGTGGCCCAGGTGGTGGCCCTTGAGGAGGATGTGGACCTCGAGGCCCCATGGGCCTTGCTCCATGGCCAGGAGGAGGAGGTGGTGGCGCGGTATTATAGAAGGGGCCACCCGAAAATCTGGGTGGTGGGGGCCCTTGCTGCATGTTTGATTGTTGTTGTGGGTGCCCACCTCTATACATGTTCTGAGCGGGAGGGGGTGGTGGAGGAGGAGGGGGGCCGGCAGAAAATCCTGGACTCGCTCCTCTTGGGCCTGACGAGAAGGATGGTGATTGAGCAGTGAAAGTATTAGAAGCTGATGATGCAGGATGTTGCTGAAAACCACTGTGGAAATTGGGAGGAGGGCCATTACTAACTGGAGAGTTAGGATTATGACCATAAGCACCCATATTAGGACTCTGATGTTGAGGTGGGCCTCGGCCATAGGAGTGCATGGCATGCCTAGCATGCATACCTTGGGGGTGAGACATGGAGGGTTGCTGGGGCAGGGGACTAGCTCCTGATAGGGCCAGCAGTTTGCTTTCTATTGATGGTTTGCTTGGCTTTGGCGGAGGTCGAACTGGCTCAGCCATCAGGGGTCTGGGAGGTGGGGTAGGGAGCAGGGGCTGTGTAGAAGCTGGCACCTGATGTTGACCATGTGGAGGCACAGGAGCCTGATGTTGGGCATGTGGTGGTGCTGGAACTTGGTGCTGTCCATGTGGAGGCACAGGACCCTGATGTTGGCCATGTGGTGGTGGTGGAACTTGGTGCTGTCCATGTGGATGCACAGGACCCTGATGTTGGCCATGTGGTGGTGCTGGAGCTTGGTGTTGTCCATGTGGAGGCACAGGACCCTGATGTTGGCCATGTGGTGGTGTTGGAGCTTGGTGCTGTCCATGTGGAGGCACAGGACCCTGATGTTGGCCATGTGGTGGTGCTGGAGCTTGGTGCTGTCCATGTGGAGGCACAGGACCCTGATGTTGGCCATGTGGAGGCATAGAAGCCTGGTGTTGTCCATGTGGAGGCACAGGAGCTTGCTGCTGCCCATGTGAAGGCACAGGAGCTTGGTGCTGTACATGTGGAGGCACAGGAGCTTGGTGCTGGCCATGTGGAGGCACTGGACCCTGATGTTGGCCATGTGGAGGCATAGTACCCTGATGTTGGCCATGTGGTGGTGCTGGAGCTTGATGCATCCCATGTGGAGGTGCTGGAGCTTGATGTAGACCCTGTGGTGGACCTGGAACAGGAAGAAGGCCCTGTGGAGGTGCTGGCGAGGGAAGCAGGCCCTGTGGTGGTCCTGGAGTGGGAAGTAGGGCCTGTGGAGGCCCCGGAGCAGGCAGCAGGGCCTGTGGAGGTGTCGGAGCTGGAGTAGGCTCTAGTGCTGGCTGTTGTGCAGGTGCTGGTTGGGGCTCAGGTCCATGTAATACTGCTGGTGAGACAGAGGGTGGAACAGACGGCTGCTCAGTTACTTGCTGACCATCAGAAGAGTCGTCTGGTGTCGTGTTTGAGGCTGAAACTTTCTTTAATTCGCTTTCCTCTTGAGCTTTACGCTGTGCAGCCTTTGCTTCATCTGAAGGTAAAAAAAGATACAGTATATCCAAAACATTCAATATTATCCCACTTTGATATACTGTCCAGGCTCTCAATATAGGAAGCAATACAAGTACATAACAAACAGATTGGCTTTGTGTTGCCCTCTAGCTCTGTAAATGTCAACAGGAGCCCGAAACTAAAATGAGTATTTAGATACACTACTGTTAACAGCAACACAACCAACAAGAGGTGAGTATGGTTCATCCCATTGGAAGTTGGAGATAAGGAGAAACAAGCTAAACAGTCACGAAATCTGCTTTAATCATGGAAATAGTAAAATCTTATCCAACCAGAAATTCGATTGGAATGATCCCAATTAAATAGGAATGAATTTTAGTGTAAGAACAATGTGTTTCCAAAATTTGATCTATTTGTTTCATTGGTGTTTACGTTGTACTCATGGGTATTTCACTTATATGACGACAGATTGTCCACTTCATACAGCCTTAATATGGTGGAAAACTAAGATTTGTTTGTTTGTTTGTTTGATTGGTGTTTAACGTCGTACTCAAGGGTATTTCACTTAAATGACGACGGACACAAATATAGAACATTACAAACAAATGTGCTTCTCGTTACTCTTTAGCTCTGCGAACACCAGGGCCACAGAAAGCAACCTCTTTTCTCGTCTCTTACAATTGACCGAGGAAGCCGAAGAAGTATTCTGCAGGGCCATGGCCCACCGCTCCCTCACGGGGCCTTTAGAAAGTGAAGTTTTAGAGTATTTTTGTTATTTTGGGATAACACTGACTTTCTTAGTTTGAACAGATTCTAGTTCTAAAAGGCCGGTGGCTGAGTGGTCTAGGTGGCCGGCATTTACTGCTGGTGGAGAATAAACTCAATTTGAGACATTATCTTAATGCATGATTTGTATTTAAAAAAAACAATTCAGACTCCATTTCTAATGTTGTCAAAAGTATGAAAAAAAATATATATTTTGATATTAAAAAAATTTTCAAATTCAATATGACTAAAACAACAAAATTTTTGCAGTAACAAAACTCTGAAGGTCATGTCTGATTTTTAATCATATTAGCAGTCATCGTGTTGTGGAGAAACCGTTAAAGAAAACCTACCAGACGACTTAGCACGCAGACACTTTTCTGAACAGAACTACGAGTGACATCAGCTGTTTTGTTCACCAGATCCTGAAAATAACAAAATATGAAACAAACTGAAAGCAAATTTATTAAATGGTGTTTTTCGAGCTTATTTGATAAGAATATTTGATTAAAGTTATTAACATAATTGAAAAATTCAATTTTTTTTTTTTTTTTAATTTAAACAAGTTTAGTAGCTAGCAGGTCCACCACTAGAGGTCTTTTTCGAAGACAAAAAAAATGCTGATAATCCCAGTTAAATCACTTTTTCCTACTTTTGTTTAAGATTTTTTTTTTTTTTTAAGAAGCCAATCTTTGTTTGTTTGTTTGATTGGGGTTTAACGTCGTACTCAAGGATATTTCACTTATATGACGATGTGCCAGTCCAATGGGTGAAGAAAACCACCCTCACCACCATGGGTAACTACCAAAGACAGGATGGGACAAATACAGGACGCAATACAGACACCACAAACAGATCGGCTTCCTGTTCCTCTTTAGCTCTGAGAGCACCAGGGCAACATGA
>JARFOD010141662.1:0-13073 GCA_031763545.1 Mopalia muscosa
TGTAAAACCATACTTATGGTATTTCACTCACATTATGAGGACCAAATGGGTGATCTTTAAATGCTAGTACAATATATAAAATGTGTAAAATGACGGCATGCCAGTCCAAAAGGTGATGAAAACCACCCTTGATATCCTGGCAACAAAGCATTGATAGATTGGTGTTCTACACCATGTGAATGGTTTGAAGTGTTTTCATAACGTTACAGTGAATCTTTCTCCAGTGCTTAGTTAAGACAGCATTGATACTCATCAAATACACTGTCCTTAGCCAGAGGGCGGCAACAAAGACATGACAGCAGGAGCTACAAAATGCAACCCTTATCTTTCCGTGGCTTTTGCAGGTTTTTCCAAAGGATGATTATATAAATGATGATTATATTAACATCATATATATATTTTGGTCAAACTTTTTGCATTATCAAGATCATGAAATGAAGATTTCAGATTTTACCCCTGACCTTAAAAAGACGTTAAAAGACACAATACAGAGGACACAACAGGGCTGCTCAGGGAGCACCAGGGCAAAGGAAGCTTCTTCCAATGCCCCCACCTGTCATTATAAATTTTCCCCAATATTCCCTGATTTATGTTGACTATTGAGGTATCATTCTACCTACCATTTCAATCTTCTCCATGTTATAGAGAGGGTAATTCGGTGCCAGGCCAGTTAACATTGCCCTTAATCTGAAGTCAAAAGGAATATATTTTTACAGTTAAACTATTACCGTAATATTTTCATACACCTTATGGTGTAAAAAAGGCTTGGCAAATTTAACAAGGAAATGCTTTGCTATGTGAAAGAGAGTTGAACACTTTGTTTAAGTGTATTTTACTTATATGCACCCCTGGAAAATCATGCAACCATGCGATCCATGGTCGGGTGAAATCCTGTCATATGAGAAATTAAAAAGAAAATAAAAAATTTTAAATAAAAAAAAAAAAAATTTGATATAACTGACAGCATCAATACACTTTGATTAAACTGCCAGTAGACAGAAGCCTTATAGCTATAAAACTCCCTCATAAAACAACAAAGAGAGTATATTGTTCTAAAGATGGCTGGCTAAATCCGTCAGGAGTGAACCAAATTGACTGTTCCAGACATTTAGCTTAGCGGACTAACCTGAAGAATGGGGTAATAGGGGTGATCCTAAAGTTCTCGTATCTCATCACCCGGTAGAAGTAGTCAACCAAATCACACAAGTAGTAACGATTAGGCCTGAAATTGTAAGAAGTATTATTACTCTGAGACTCGTAACTTAAACCTAAAATAACACCAACAAACTGACAGTCGATTATATGTTTGTTTGGGGTTTAACGTCATTCAAGGGTATTTCACTTCTTTGACGATGGGTTGTCCACTTCACACTGCTACTTGCCTTATTATGGTGAAAAATAGGGAGGAAACCTCGTAAAAACCACCCGCGATTGCCAGAACAACATCTTGTGACTCACTCATTTACCCGAGGTCGACAGATGGACTCAATCCTGTGTACTGTACATCAAAGTAGGCTCAGAATGCACACTCGATAACCACTAAGCCACGGCCGCAGGTCAACTGATAGTGTAAAGATTTTTTGTACCACTAGTAACAAATAAATTTGTTTGCTTGATTGGGGTTTAACGTCGTGCCCAAGGGTATTTCACTTATATGACGACTTCCCCACTGCACCTAGCCTTATTACAGTGGAATACCAGGAGGAAATCTTATAAAAACCACCCCCGCGATTGCCGGAGCCACAACATGCGACTTGCTCATATACCTCAGGCTAGACAGACTCGATCCTGTGAACAGTACATTGAAGTGGGATTAGTAAGTGCACTCGCTAACCACTATGCAATGGCCACGGGCCCCAAGGCAACCTGACACATGACACAGATAAAACACCTGAACAGACTTGCTCTGTGGTGCTCCTTAATACCTCTGAGAGTACTTATGCAACAGGGTTGATTTGTTTGTCTATTTGATTAGGGTTTAACATGGTAGTACTCAAGGGTATTTCACTTATACGATGACACAATGTCTGCTTCATACTGTTCCTTGCCTAACTATGGTGAAAACATGGGAGGACACTTAGTAAAAACCCAACCCTGCGATTGCCAGTCACATTGTGTGCCTCGCTCATATACTTGCTGGTTGCCAAACAGACTGTAAACGGTACATCAAAGTATGATTAGTAATCGCACTTGCTATTAAACTAAGCCACAAACGCAGGCCTTTTAAAAAGTGAGAATATTTCAATTTCACCCAACTATCTAAAGCAGAAAAAGTTATCAAAATAAAACGGCTTTCTCAAATTAAAATACAATTGATGTAGTAATGCGTTGAGAATGCATTGACCAAAATATTCTAGAAGGCTGAAAGTTTATCGTAACCGTGTGGACGGTGTGGTTCTGTTTGCACTTTTGCAGTGAGTTTATTGACCAGAAAGAAATGTGAATATGACATTCATATTGACATATATATATATATATATATAGATGACCTACATTAATTGAATGGAATCCTTGTCGATTCATACATGTAGGCTGTTGAACAAAAAGCATTAAAGCTTGGTGGCCTTTAAACTTTCTAAAGCACAGAAGACATTAATCCGATCACTAATCTGAGCCCAGGTGTGTTGCCTTCTGTATTCATTCATTCATGGAATTAGCTACCTACTTACTTATCACTGTACCTGTACCGGGTACCTAAAATCCTTTATAGTACTCAGATACAAATGCAGTCATCCTTTATAGTACTCAGATACAAATGCAGTCATGGACCTGCCGTATGTATGTTTAATATATATGGAGAAATATTCACATAATATAAACCTTTTTCACTTATATTCTATTGGGTACTTATTTGCATATATGTCTTATCGAATACAAATTATGACATACATGTAGCCTCTAAGCTTACAACATACAAATAGACCAATCAAGTAACACGGAGGCCCAAACTTAAGATTATATACCGTAAATACGGTATATGATTTACCAGTAGGTGAAATATCATTGAGCACGCACTTCATTAAACACTAATCAATCTCTTCTGGGCGGTACTACTTCAAGAGTGCGCACTACCAGATTACAGCAATTTTATTATGGTCATTTTCCAGTTTTGTTTCACACACAAGGTCATTGTCCTATTACATATTCATCTCAATAAATAGTCCTTTTTAGCGGCCATTTATGATTGTGACCAAAGAAAATCTATAAATAAATACCTAAAAACGATTAACTGCCGACTTACCCAAATGAAGTCCTATTACGTCATGAATAATCGACTACAAGTTCTCTCTTTAGTAATTTGTTTACCAGCCGTCTGCCATATGCAGACATTTTGCATGGACGAAAGCCTGTAGGACTGCCCATATTCCATTTAGGGGTGTAATAATTTAACAAAATGCACTGTGTTCCTAATTTGATAAACACAAATTGACAACGCGCTTGAAATAAATTGAACCAAAAGTGTTTAATTTTACAAAGCTATCAAACCGCATAAAATATGTCAAGTCATGATACAAAAGCAAACATATATGAGTTATATCAAAACTAACACCCAATTTTTTAAAAAATAGACTCGTCCCGACGCCATCATCGTTTTACAACCGGAAATTAGAAAATGGCACAAGGAAAATTAAGGACGAAAGTAAAGGTTCCAGTGCATGGGAAGCCGAAACATGGAGATAGAAATAAAAACAAAGGACCGAAACGAGGAGGTATATTGCTGTAATTTCAATCACATGGGTTGTCAACCTTATATCTGGCCGTGTAAGATGTAGAAAATCTGAAATCGAAAGTGAGCAACAACAACGACACGTGCTTTTGTTGATTATAAACGAGCAGCTATTTATCCACCATGTACATGAAAACGCCAATTTGTACTTGTGGGCTACCGTTAACAACAACATAGAAGATCGATAGAACCTAACTTTAAACCTATAAAATGATGAATTGATACAGAGTGAGACAAACGCATAAAATACATACCGGTAGGCGGTACAACAATTATAATAATTGTTTATTTGACTCAGGCCCATAGTAAACAGTATAGGATTAGATCCAGGTACCGTCATTATATAGCACATGCTATACTGATGTTACAGATGGGGTGCCAGTTTCCTTTCAGGTTGTAGTTTTCGGAGAGTCAATATCCACGAAATACTTTGTTTCACTAGATCCAGGTACCTTCATTATAATAGCGTAAATGCAATACTGACGGTACAGCTTCATCAATAATCGTCTTGCAGATTGTGACATTTTTTATCCAAACTACACAGAAAGTAAATCTTTTCCAATGGAATCAACGTGAAAAACGTCTGGCAATATACCTAAACTTTTCATTTTAAAGCTCCTTACCTGCATTCATAGATTTTTGAGCCTGTATAAAATCCTAATGTTCTCCAGCAACCTGCTCTCAAAGTTCTCTCGCCATCTTGTTACCTAATTCACATGCGCCTTTGTTCATTCACAATCATCTGGCATAAGGTTAAATCCTACTGTCAGAATTTGCTTCGACGCGACAAAGGCTCATAGGAATCGAGTGTACACAAAACTTCAAACTACAACGGAAAGGGCCATCAGGGCTGAGCTAGTTTTCACGGAAACCGCATATAGAAAATGAAGTCTGACTAGCCCAGATAGTCAGTGTATAGTAATTCTTACCTTCATCCATCCTCTTTACTCTTTAGGGTGTGTTATCCGCAAATTACTGAAAGCTTGGCAAACAAATAATGTTTTGGTGGGCCATGTTTTCAAGTTCTTTGGGTTTGCCACTCAGATGTGCAAGGCGAGCATGTATACATAGCAGATGCTCTTTGACAGTTGTGGCTAATATTTTGGATAACCCAGTCACTTTGTAAAAATAGATTTTGCAAAAATCGCCCTGTGTGAAACTAATTAAGTGGATTATACAGTCGACAGACAACGAAAGAAAGTTAGATTTGCCCAAACGACTCTTTTCAGAACAGCCGACTCAAGACAGTTTTTTCCATCCAAAAACACCTGCTTCATCATGTTTTTTCAACCAAAACAGAGTTATGCTACAATGGTTGCATAGTATGTGCTATATTATGATAACTGTGCCTGGGTCTAGGACAATAGCCCTGGCATATCTTCTGCATTTTATTTAATCATTTGACTCATACATGATATAGTTATATGTTTAGCAGGTTACTCCAGTAAACTGTTATGGATCAAGGCACAGATACTGCAGCGGTTAGTTGGTGATGTTTGCATATAACATCGTCTGCTTTTACTGTATTTGTCCTTTGTTCTCCAGTGGCATCAACTCAAGGGTGCTTGTTTTTCACCCATTGGGCTGGCATGCTGTGATAGGAGTGAAATAACCTTAGGTAGGGGTTAAACCTACATACCTACTGATGCAAAAAGTATATGGGAAAACTTAAAGTATAGGCAATTGTACTTTCACAATGACATAATCAAACAAACCAGGTTTATATATTAAACAGTTGCATAGTGTTTTCTCATGTACACAAAGGGCAAGCTTTTTATGGAAATTTTTACAGTCACTATTGAACAGATAATATTTAATGGTAGGTTATCTAATTATTAAATGTTTTTTCTTACAGTCAAGACCATAGCACCAAAAAAAGCAAAACTAGTAAAAGCATCTAAATTAAAGAAAGTAAGTATTGTCAGATTTTTATACGCCCGATGAAAATCGGCCGTATTATGGTATGATCATCGTCCGTCTGTCTGTCCGTCCGTCCAGAGCCTAGTGATCCGTTTCCAGAGCAGAACTCTAAAACTATAAGGCCAATCTTTATTGCGGATTCATCATTTTAAAAATCAGTCTGTCTGTCTGTCTGTCCATTCGTCGTGATGGCTCGAATCCGTTTCTGGAGCAGAACTCGAAAATTATAAAATTATAATGATGTTCCAATTCATGTCTGCGTTAGAATAAAATAATATTTACTGCACCTTTCTTTAAATCTTGTACATTTTCAAACAAGGATATGTTCTGTATTGTATTTTGCCGTATACAGAATTACCATGGTTACCATTTATCCTATGTGTCATCCAAATCCATTAACAGTGTATAAAACATTCCATGGTTACCCTAGTTTGACTGGTACCCAAATCAATTTCTCTCTTTTTTTGCATTCTTCCTTAGAACATGGCATGTTTGTGCCATTGTCTGAAAGGTCTTGGGTTACCGTGGTCACCTCACGAGCACCCCAAGAGGGCGTATGTTGGATTTACTAAAACTCTTGTTTTTTTTGCTTTGCTACCTTCCCACCTATATTCGGGATCTTCCCGGGAACCAGGTTACTGTGTTCCCGACTTTTTCCAGCCATGGGTATACTCACTGATGTTTCTGAAAACAAATGATAAATACTGATATGTATGGATTATATATAATGTTTGGCTGTAACCAGTTTTCTCCTGATTGAATGTTTATACAATTTTAATCTTAAAATCTTAATTTCGGCGGAACTACTTAAGATTGATTTTAGTTAAGATCCCTTTGTGGAACGAGCCCCTGATATAACTGAGAATTTATATACATATGCAATTGAGAATAAGCTGTTAGGCTGTATATGTATATGAATTCTCAGTTATATCAGGACTACAACAACAACAACATCAGTATATTTTTCTAGCCTGTACTATATGACAGAGAGCCTAGTTGATTTTTCTCATGATTTTCTGGTATCCAAGTTGGGTTATTTGGTAAACTGTTATTGACCCTGACATGTCTGAGTATTAACCTATGATCAATTATGAATAAATGCTCATATATTTGTTGGTTAGCTCTTATGTGTAGTTAACATGTATTATTGCAGGATATGCACACTGAGACCATTAGAGGATGTGATTGTGAACCCATTTATGTTTGTAATTCGGTGCAAGTGGGATTGGTACCTGCTTATCTGGTTAGTTCCATTCTATCAACGAATAGTTTTTAGCGAACTTGTCGGTTGTCTTGTCGCTAATTAGCATTATCGTTAATTAGTAGCCTACTTTGATCACTTGTTGTTATTTTGATCCTTGATTAGTATTTCCACTACTAATTAATATCGTTGCATAGTTAATATTGTCTAAACTTATCAATACTTTGGGTGTCATTCGATATTCTATTCATTTGTTTGGTAGTTATTTTTGTGTAATTTCAGACTTTTCTAATTTTAGTGTAGTTTGTTCCTATTGTTACAAAGATATGTTTTTCTTTGTACCACTTCTTCACTAAAATTCCCCAGTACATGTATTTTGAGGGTTGTACATCAAATGACTACTGGGAAAGTCATTTAATTCGCATTGTCATCAAACTCCACATACAGAGTTAAAAATGTTAAAGTATGGTTAGTCTGAATGACCATTTACACATTATTTATCAAGTATATGCTGTGTATGAGAACCAACAAATAATATGAAAGGCTATAGGAATCATTTTATTAAGAAATCACAACAGATATTCTTTTTGCTTTACAAACTGAAATTGTTGTATACATTACACATTCAGTCTAGTTGTAATGTTGCAGAGTATTTGTTAGAAGTTTATGTTGTTTTACTTTGATTATAATTCCAAATGCATATATTTTTATAATCAAGGAGTATCGCAAAATTACTTGTTCATGTAATCACTCAACTCTTAGATGTTTTTACAGATGTACTGAGTATCATAGTACAATACAGTTGTATCTAGCCACCGTTTCATATCTCATTTTCCCAGTAATTAGCGTAAATTGAGTTATTATGGTATATGTTAAGGGTTTTCAAAACATGGAATTTGGTCAAATGGGATTATTATTTTTCCTAATCAGAAATAAAGAATACATTATAGTGGGACTATGACTTTAGACTTTATCTTTTTATGATCACCCTTACATATGAATAGCATTTGGATTAGGAAGTATATTGTAATGCAAATGTTTGATGTGAGAGTTTGTTTACACTGGGTCTTAAAGCATGCTGACCAGTTAAAAAAGTATGTTTCTAAAAAATAAACAGAGTATCTAAGGAATGTGATTCAGGGTTGTACCAAAGGCAGAGAGAGGTTGCATGTGCAAGTCATCAAATAAGAGAAATAGAATGACTCGAGGTTAAAGGCAAATCTAATAATCAAAAAACACTGATAATTGTCTGTGATTAATAGGTGGATGTATTCAGCGACTCGATATTCAAGTACCTGCAGTCTGGAGATGGAGTGCAAGTTAATCGGACAGCCATTCCAGGAGCCAACAATTCTGACATCACCAATGGTAGTGTAGTGTTCTTTTGGTAATAATTGTAATGAAAATCATTCCTGTTGCAAGCGAAATACTTCATACTGTTATACCTTATGTCAAATTGTTTGGTCTGATAACTTGAACTCCAGTCATGGGATATAAAACTGTCACTGACAAAACGTGACGTTGCCTGATTTTTGTGTTGGTCCCATGTAACCATATTAATGTTGCACTTTGATTGAGAATGTAAGATAACATAGTTATGGTTTTCCTCTGATATAAAATAGTTTTCATCCAATATAACATATGTAACCTACTTACATGATGGAGAAGAACTTACATGATGGAGAAGAGAAGGTCAGGATTTCTCAGCTCCTGATAGTTTATGTTCAATCAGTGTAACTTGTCGGACAGCAACAAAATGACAGGTTTGTGGGTGATGCCCTCTGGCAATGGAAAGTATGTTCAAGATTAGTCAAATTGGAGGAACATTAACTTTTCTAAAAAGTGAAACACTTCACATGTTATGGTTGTATTCGTGTTTCAGTTGTCATTGGGTATGATGTGAAACACCCGCCAATTAATTACTTTAGTCATTACTATGTAAAGGAAATTATGTTATTTGATGTTGATACATGCATACCCCCTGTACATAATAATACATGATATCAGTTTCTCTTCACATTGTATGTCATATTAACTAATTAATGTACCAATCAACCATAAAATGGAGATATGAGTATGATCACCTAAGATCTTCAGTCAGTCACCACTAGATTTCGAAAACTCCCCAGATGTCACATTTGAACAGTTTGTGACATGAGCAGTATGTTGTATATATTTTTATATCTATTTTATATAATTTTTTTAATCAACTCAATCACTTGACCAAATTAATGAAAACATGAGGTGTGGACTTTGTATATTAACTAATTTCTTTATTATAAATTTTATTTATTTTGTAAACATGACAATTAAATACCAAAAGATGTTGGATATGAAAAATTGTATGAGTTATTCTTGTTGCTGGTAATGCCTAATTGTACATAAAGTTTAGTGTTGCACTCTGTGAGGACTGTGTTTCTGTCCACATTGGTGGTGTTCTCAACTTCTGAACTTAGCAAAAAACTAAACAGGTAGGTAGATTTTAGCCCATACTATGAGGCTTCACTTTATATATGATCATAATAAAACTCTGCATGGTTAAACCAAATATTTTAATAACAACTAGGGTACACAATTTAAAGTAAGCTTCTAGACTTTTGTGGCAAATAAACTATTTCTTTTTAAAACTTTGGAAGCCTGAGTTCTTTTTAGATTTGATGTAGACTTCAATTTTCTAGTCTTGACCTTTTTCGCTGTTTGTTTATCTGCGGCAGTATATAAGGTTGAAGAACCAGATATTGTCGTCATCCATGTGGGAACGAACGAACTGAGAAATCCCAAAACCACGATGGAAGGCATGAGAAAGGGGTACAGTGACCTTTTGTGTGTTTCACATACCATTGTCCAGTCATTTTCTCTGGAATATTGCCAAGGCGGGACCGGTAAGTTGTCAATAGGAAGGTAAATAGATATATTTTAAATAAATGAAGAGAGAAAAATTTGCTTGCCTCCACCGGGAATCGAACCCGGGATTTCAGGCCCAACATTCTACCGACTGAGCTACAGAGGCTCATGGCAAAGTGAGTCTCGAAATTAGCATCTTTTTATTCTAGATTTTAATCACAATTGGTTTTTGCTCGAGTAAATACAAAAGCCTGGTTCTGGCATATATACATTTTAAATAAATGAAGAGAGAAAAATTTGCTTGCCTCTGTGTACATAATATTCAGAAATGTGTATAATAATAAGTTCTGCTGATTTTCAAGTTCCTAATATTTCCCTGAAGCTCTTGGAGTTAAAGGACAGTATGAAGTATGTCTTTGTACCAGGGCAGGGCAAGTACCACACTATGGTACACAAGTATGAGTACCTTGAAATTAATGTGTATGAGTTATGTAATGGTATTCAAGCAAAAGTAGAAAATTAAAGTAAATATACAGTATAGCTTTATGTACATGGATTTTGCTGAAGTATAATTATTTGTAGTATAATTGTACATACGTTTTGTTATAGTCATAAACATTTTTTGTACTGCAGTCTAGGCACCAATTTATTCTGAAAAGTTTTGAAATTACTACAAGCTAGTATTGCTCAGAGATTCGGAAAGACTAACCACTTAAGCAGTCCATCACAGCACCAAAGGTTGAGCAATGCTAACCTCACAATGATCGAGAGAAGAGGACACTGGCATGGTTCTTAACTTTAAAGTTGTCAAAACTGTACCCAGAGTGTCTGTCCTCTGTTAAACAAGCGGACTTTAACTTAATCCCTACCTTATAATTCAACAGTCCCATCAAATCTGTAACAGTATGCAACTGAAATGTAGTGCTAGCTTGGAACAATGTCACATTTTGTAAAAACAGGTTTGAGTTGTGATTTTAAGGACTGGTAAAAAACTATATATATACACATATCAATACCACCACCTTGAATTATATCCTATAAATTTATCATTATATTGTTATAGTACTATGAGGGTATTATTTAAGTACTCATCAAAAGTATTGATATTTTACGAGAAATACTTGAGTACAAGTACCTGTCCTTTAAAGAATAAAGCAAGGAGAAAAACACTTGAAAAACCTGTACTTGAGTAACAAAAGTACTCTAAAAAGATGAGCCCTGCTTTGCAGTTGATCAGGTTTGATTTTTCCCTTTGTTTGTTACCCTAGTGATTTCCTTCACACATTGGGTGATCACCCTGTCATATGAATGAAACAACCATAAGACTCTGTAAATCCCTTACACAACCGATGAGAACTTCATGTGCTAACAGTAATTTCCGTTTATTTTATTGTTTTTTTAGACCAGACCTGGAGCCTTTGTGCATTGCTGTAAATCATATGATTGGTTCTTTAACAACCAATCATATGATTCACAGCAATGGAGAGGACTCCTTCAAGTCCTGTGACGAAGACTGTTCTGGTGATTTTTTTTACAGGTAAGATTTTTTAAAATTGTATATTGCCTTTAATAGAACTATGTATTCATATATAACATATATAATAAAAAATAAAAAAGTATCCACACTTTCATTTGTATTGTTGAGCAAACTAGTATTCCGGACACTTAGGGTACTCCCTTGATCCTACAGTGCATGAGGTGCAATCCCCAAACAGTGACACAAATATCTTGAGGTAATAGCTAATATGTGATACTAGATGTTAAAAGTAGACAAATACATGTATTCTATTGAAAAAAATAATGATAACTTCTCTATGAATTCTTTCAATTGCTATTTCAGCATCGATGGTCTTCATCCCTCAAGGAGAGGAAACAAGCACCTCCACCACCAGCTGTGAAAACATCTGATCTGGATTATGTCTGGAGAAAGGGATATTTCACAGAAGATGTAATTATTGTATTTTTCATATTATAACACCTCAAAATCTTTACAACTGTATGCACAATCATCAGAGACAGTAATGTACTCGATCAAAATAATACATAATATTGGTGACAGGTAAATGTAAATGGACAAGGTTTTATGATGTTACAGGGTTGGTAGCATGATCAGCAGGGAGTTGGAGAGGACAAGGGCGGAGGCCAGGAAGCTACATGACATCAGAATGGAAATCAAGCAAAAGAAGAATAGAATGTAGGTGTTTAGTAGCAATCAATTTAATTTAACCTTTTGCTTTAATCATGCTTATTTTATAGGATATATTTAATTTGAAAAAACTAGTTTTCCTATATTGGATTATTCCCCTTTTGTCAGACATAATTAAGAAAATACCTGACTGTCTCTAGTAGAGACCTAAGAATCTTGCTTAATGTATCTATATTAAAAAAAATATTTAAGATGAGACACTTTATACACAGGTTCCCCAATCAGTAATACAACATGGTTATATATATTTTTTAATGCATTGTATTTTTTCATTTATTATTTTGAAGGTGAAATAAAGCAGTGGGGTTGGTACCTTGCCTCGCTTGTGTTATGTTTCGACTACCCATGCAGTTTGCCTGCCACAAACTTGAACAGTTAAAATACCTTTATGTAGAATCACAATTCAGCCATTGACAAATGAAAATATATTCATGGATAGAAATCTGATAAAATGTTTGTTTATTGTTATTTTGTTTTCAATCCTAGAACAACAGTTTATATAACCTTGACAAACATGTCTGGTATCTGATGAAAATTCCTGTATATAGTTAATTTGCTATTTATTGATTTTGGCTAAAGTCCTTTTTAAAATACTTAATATATTGTTATTGTAGTCCATTTAGTAGTGGAAACCAGTCATCAGAACGAGCCAGGACAGCAAAATCCTGGCCCAGTAAGTTCAGACAGAGTGTGTACCATCAAACTCCTAAACAACCTAGGGGTAGATCTGACAAGGCAATGAGAGACTCTGTCATTAATGTAGCTGGTTGCCCTGTAATCGGTCCCAGTGTTAGTGGGTGGGGTCTTAGGACACACAGAAACGATCCTCAGGCAAAGGTAAGAAAAAGTTGTATTACAAAAGTACTCATCCAGGAACTACCAGGATTTCATTCCATTGTAAAAGTGATATTTAACCTTTACTGACAAATACTTTTCTGTATTTTCTTATTATACATTAATCATACTTTATTAGATATGGCCAAACTCAATATGCAAATACGCATTCTTTTAAATAACATAACCTTTGGACCAGGTTCAATTCCTGCAGTCAGTATGTGGGTTGGTAAGCTAGCAGCCAGCATAAGATCATGGGTTTTTGGGTTAATTATCTGTTCCAAGTATACACTTGTAGCATTTAGCATCACTTGTCACTGTAAATGTTTTCTGATTATTTC